>JAODUG010029182.1:19458-33557 GCA_027564795.1 Aphredoderus sayanus
AGTAAACATCTCACAAAGCTAACTGAAAACAAGAGATGACACTCTTACTTTATGTGAAAAGGAGAATTTACCTAGAGATTTATCCACCAATGGGTAATTACAGTCTTGCTTTGTGTACTCAACAGATGTTTATTTTAGCTTTTCTAATTTGCTTTGCTTCTATCCTTGTGAGGGAATTTCTTATGTATCCAAACTTCCTGACATGAAAATAATAATATACATGAATCTTGACTTAAGACCGTGTTTAGTTAGCCCAAATCACACTCTGATGAATAATACTGGGCCATTTTGACAATTTATGAATGCCCAATCATAAAATACATTGTGTAAATTAAATAGGAGAATTGTGCTTGAAGGAACCTTTTAAGTTTACTGTGAATATAGCCCTACTGAAGGTTACAGATAACAGTGGGCTGCATAAAATGATTTTATAGCACAGGGAAAAGGGCGGCTTTGTGATTATCACACAACTTCACACAATGAGAATCTGCTGCTAAAACGGTCTAAAGGTTGGCTGGAGTGGTTTTATGAGACTTCCCATAATCATCACCCTGGCAACACTAAATCCACCCGTTCTCCTTAGAAATCCAATAACCTTGCTTTAGTAAAACAATACATTGTACATTGCACAATATGTGCACTGCTATTGTAAACCAATACAATGTACATTGCACATACTGTGCAATGTTTTGCTCTGTTTTGTTGCTGTGTGGTTATAAATAATAATAATGATAATAATAATAATTATAATAATTATAAAAACAAAAACAAAAAACAAAGCATACAAAAGGAAGCACAGGGCAGCAAGAAGGTAAATAAAAAATAACACATGACCAAGCAGCATTGTGGATGCTAAATAACTTACTGTAAAGTGATGCAGATAACTGAAAAAATAATAAAAAATAATAACTAGCAAAAAAATACTATATTCATATCTAACATTTTTTATCGTATATAGCTAACATGCTGATGGTTAAGAAAAAAAAAGTCTGATTTGCACAATAACCTTTAATATTTACTAGTTATCAGTACGACAACTATTCTCTTGTTTAATCATTTAAAAATATTAAGAAACCTGTATCAGTGCAAAAGACTCTCACTGTTAAAACCAGACGACTGAAGTTTTATTGAGCTGGAAGAGACTGGTGCCAGGCTAAAAGCCTTTCAAATTAGGCCATGGCTATTCAGTATGCAGGCTTGGAATGGGACTAAAAATGTTTCCAATATCAAACAAGCTCCCTGAGACAAATCCAATTTGGCCCTGGTTATACAGAGCTATCCAATTCACATTCTTCCTCCAATCATGAACTTGGCTCACTTTGCTTATCCATTTGTGATGGAGCCTCATTCTCCCTCTTGCCCATCAATATCCTTTTTACTTGCTACGGGTTTTGGCCTGCTGCCTTACTGCACTTACTGTAGCTACTAGATCTCGTTTGCTAACAGACACAGGCACACAGGAGATGTGACATCAGAGGAGACCCCCTCTCAAGAATTGAGCAGAACAGGAAGCCCCCTCCAAACTCCCCAAATTTCATATGAAGAAGAAGAACAAGGAAAGACAGCCCAGCGGTAGTGTAGAGATTGGGCTCATAGGGGGTCAGTGAGCTGTCTAGCTGGATCACAGTTACAATTTGGCCTAATTTTCCACGGTGGCCATATAAAATATAGCCTAATGTGGTTTAATCGTATTTTTAGGGTTAGTTTGAGTTTTGGGGTTAATCAATGAGGTCACCTGAGCAGTCTTGCATACAATTATAATTAGGTAATTTAACGCTGAGTCCAATTTAAAATATTAAAGGGGACAAATTATGCCCCTGTTCAACATGTTGAAACAGTTCCTTGATATACTGTTTGTGACATGCTGACGTGAAACATAGATTATTTATAAGAGCTCATTCCAAAAGCCCATACGGCCCTTTCATAATCATGTCGGTTTGGTGACTTTTGCCTTAATTCAAATGAGCCACTGCTCACCCCGCCCCCTTTTCTGCGTAGTCTGCTGACATGACAGGCTAGGCTTTGCTGCTCCACCATGGCAATTGTTGAGCTGTGTCGGGACTCAGGAGGCAACACATCCTCTGACACAGCGGTGCAGCCATATCACATATGTATCAGACCTTCAGCACAGAGTTGCTTACGTGACGTAGTGCTAATAGAGGGAAGAGGCTGAGACTATTCATGGTCTAAGGCCTGGTGCTCATTTCAAATTAATGTAATCTGTGGTCTGTGACTTTGTATTGGCTGTAGCTGACATTTTCAGAGATCCTGGTCTCTAATGATGCTACATCGCTGCTAGTCGCTATGTGTCTGGGTAATTCATCCATGGTCTGGGACTTTATGCCAGCAAATCCAGTGCTAGAAAGAAAAACAATGGAGCACATTCGCAGTTGTTTTCAATCATGGGTGGAGATAGTCAGATGCAATTATTCAAATGAAGGGCTTATGATGTCAAAAGCCCTTCATTTGAATACATCTAAACGGCTTGCTGAAAGCTACCTACAAAAAAAAAAGACTGAATTGTCAAACTTTTGTGTGTTTTTTGTGTTTTGTGTCTTTACATTCGCAAGGATCCTGGAGGGGGCTTGGGTGTATACCCATCTGGTCTGTGTGTGTGTGTTTTGTGAATCTGGAGAAGGCGCATGACCGGGTCCCCAGGGAGATACTGTGGGAGGTACTGAGGGAGTACGGGATGAGGGGTTCCTTTCATAGGGCAATCCAGTCACTGTACACCCAAAGCAAGAGCTATGTCCGGATTCTCGGCAGCACATAAGAATTGTTCCAGGTGGGGGTTGGTCTCCGCCAGGGATGCGCTTTGTCACAAATCCTGTTTGTGATATTCATGGACAGGATACCGAGGCGTAGTCGTGGTGGGGAGGGGTTATGGTTTGGTGGCCTGGGTATCTCTTCGCTGCTTTTTGCAGATGATGTGGTCCTGATGGAATCATCGCAGCACTGAAAAAAGCACTCACTGAATCGGTTCCAGGCACGTCCAACTGGGAAGAGGTTTCGAGGAAGACCCAGGAGATTATATCTCCACACTGGCCTGGGAACGCCTCGAGATGCTGTTAAAATGTGCTTTTAAGCGATGGACATAACACTACTGTTACCCCGATTGAACTCTATTCTCCGTGACTAAAATATGTTAGTTACAGCAAACGTCTTGTTCTCATCTCCGTCGTCATAGGCGTTGATCAGTAAATAAAATTACGAGGCTTGCTGCCTTTGCATGGTCGACATTGATCAAGTGTTTTTATGAAGCCAGGTCACTGTTACCGTGTCTGAATGACATCTGGCTTCCATTCTATGCAGTAGGGTGTGCACACTCTATATTATTTTTAAACGGAAGAATTCATCAAAATAACTCAAAGTAACAAATGACACGTCTATACCATATCACACATAGGCCAATAGCAGGTACCTATTTCAGGGCTGAGCGAGAGTACCGTAGAGCTAGCTTACACAGGTAGATGAGAAACTTCGCTTCGTCTTCTCATAGAAGAACGTCTATCCCACCTGTGTTGTTATGACAACGATAGCCTCGCTACACATTCTCGCACGCTCTCTCTCCCTCACTCACGCACACACATCATCGCCCCCTTCTGGTCTGTGTTTTATGTGATGATGATAAAAAAAATGCAATAGGGGGAATATTTGCATGTCGCACTGGTGCGCCTATTTATAACATTTAGTTGCACTGTCTCCAAAAACTTTCGCAAAATGCGACTAAATGGTCGCAGTCTGGAGCCCTGGAACTACATACTGTACACTTATCCTAGCTTTGAGCTGTGACATACATTTAAGGAGGGAAAGGTGGTTAATTTTTATGTGGGCCCATAGGAAAGTTATAGATTATCAGACAGATATGTGTCTTTGTCAGCTCACAGCTGAAGTGGAAAACCTGTAGTCAGTGGAAAGGTTGTTCTGCATGGGTAATACAATAGGTAATAAAATGACAAGGTCAGGAGGTGACAAGATGAGCCTAGGACAAAATGGAGGTGCCAAATACAAAAATTGCAGTTAATTTATCCATTCCTCAGTTGTTCTGGACTATCAGACAAAAGAGACAACATACCACGTGAATTACAACATCCCATTATTTTACAAACGTAGGTAAAGTAAAGACAGGCAAAGCAGGATTCAAGACCAGGAGACAGAACAAAGAAACACAATGTAAAGTTGTCACTGTCTTGTCCTACTTTAAAAGCTTTCTACAGTAGAATGAAACCTATTCACTGGAAAATAACTTGGTATTAGCAGGCACATCCAAGCTGCGGTTGATGTTGGCTTGTCACTGCAGGGTACAGTACATGCATGGTGACCTTGAGGTCACACATCACTCCTCTGGACCAAGTCAATCAGCACAGGAGCACCTTTGTGCCTTCTTTAACTGCCAAATACAATGGAGGTCATTTGAAATTTTGCAGAGGGCTGTCTTTAAATGTTCTTGCCATTACAAATGCAGGTTTTGTGTAATTAAAGCATTAAGCACATTAGTGTTAAGTCTATATTAAATATATAACTTACAAGTCAATACATCATGTGTGTTATCACTGTCAATGCAGAATCAAATATTAGCCTACTAGGTAGTATGCCACTAAATCACTAATTGATGTTTAGCCTTAACCAATACCTAACATTATTAATTGCAAAACAAGAAAAACATTCTTGTACTTTCCCAGACATTGAAAATATGAATACACATAATACTGATGGCTTTCAGTAGTTTTCATATGTGCTTAGCCAGTGTTTATATTTTCCCCAAAACATTGTGGATAAGCAGTCTACAAAGCTGTGCAGTATGGGATATGCAGGCCAGAGAGGGCCACAACCAGTAGGTAGGGTGTGTATTTTAGAAAGGCCTACGCCTCATGCACATTTTAGCTCCAACTGAAAAGCCCATATAGTACAGAACATTTCAATAGCATGCACTGCAGTGCTAAAAAGACAGCATTGTACAAGAGCCTTATGTGGTGGTGGTCTTAGCGGGGTCTTGAAGAGTTAATACAAAGCATATTCTTGGAATCAGCCATCTCTGCTCCATTCCAGCACACAGGCCATGGTGACCACACGTTCGTCTGCACTTCATTGTTTCCTGCTGCCTACTTCATTCTCACAGCCTGGGGCTGCTGCCACCACAAGATTCCACTCCACACTGCCTTTTGTTATTAAAAACTTGCTTTAGAAGAATCACCTGAAATAGTAGAGTAACATGATAACATGCAACTCTGGATATTGCTGAGGTAATTTCTCGCCTACTATTACAATTTTGCTAATTTTATGTAAAGATACACACACAGAGGAACTCAAAACACACAATTGCTTGGTGATGGACACTTGCTCCAACTCCAATGGAGGCATGCAAGGCTTGGCACCACTACTAAAGTACAAACCCAGTATACATGACAGGAGGAGTACAATACTGGCTTTGTAGTTACCATAACCCCCACCCCACAAGCTCACACAAAGACTCTGATGCTTCATACAGGCGATGAGACGTGGTGTTGGAAACCCTGTTTCTCCAGTAAAATAACTTTCCGGATATACATTTGGCTTTTAAAAGCTACAGTAGGCGTTGAGTTTTTACATTATGTGTTATGTGTAAACTACTGAAAAGAACTGAAAGAAACCAGTCCAGTTAAATATTGACAGATGAGGCCATGTGATTGGGGCATGAATGAAGTGGCAGTAAATCAATAGAGCAATTCAAATGTCTAAGTGCATACAAGTTGGTTGGGGGGGGGTGTGTCTGGTATGTGTTTTCAAGGTGGATTCATCTTCATTGTAACTGTAATTCAATTTGTTTTTGAGACCTAATGCAAATACGGAACAGATTTTGATTTAAATTAAATTACGACAAACTTCTTTGAGTTAACTTAAAATACTCAAGTAAAGGTTCATCAGGACAGTTAACAGCTGTCAATTTGGTTACTAGAATGTTAAATGGTTCCTATACTGCAAAAACTGACCAAAACAAAGTGTCCCACAGTCCAATACTAACTTTTGAAGATTTTGGTTGACTTCAGGCACGCACAGGTCTGCAAATGGTGAGTGAGTATTATTAGGCTATTAAACTAAAAGTACTGTAAGTCAATGGAAGAAACTATGCGGTAGCAACAAGGCTATAAAAAACATGAAAGATATGTTTCTAACCATTCTTGATTGAAAAACATGTATGATCAAAATATGATAGAGGCATCCAATCAGTGGTGATTAAAACTAGGCTATGGATTACAGGTATGGTATTCTGGTAAAATTCTGCTTATGGTTTAGGAATGCATTCGAAAAAATGCCAAATTGTTTTTTGGAATTTACCAAAATATGGGGGCTTGTCTTGTCTAGTCAGCACATTTCCAGATACAAGATTGTGGAACATGTCTTATCTTTTGGAATACACAATAGGGCAATTCGGCTATCATAACAGAAGTACTGTTAACAAATGAGGCTTTGAACTAATATAGTACATAACTTCTAAACACTCTGTCTGATGTAGTGGTGTTATAATACTCCTAGAACTGCTAATTTTGTAACGTTTGAAAGACAACAGTGCATCTAGCTATAGAAAGAGAGGTACAGAACAATGGACAACTTGGAGAAGTAGACAGAATTACCAACCCAATTCTCCCCCTCCAATTGTCCTAACCAACCAGGAAGATACAGCCACATACACAATACATTATATGCTATATTTGAGGACTGGTGTGAGTGCAACCGAGACATTATCTAAAAACAGGCTAGATCACACTGCATCACAGTATGCTGTCACTGACTGTAAATGTTCAAATACTGTCCTCCCACCACTAAACACAAGGCCAATTGGAACAATGGGAAGCTCTGAAATTGCATATAGTGAATGGCATATACTCTACGTAGGTGTGTCCACGTGTCCCTACATTGCACTACAGTTCCACCCAGGTTTTCTCTGGGCCTCAAACTAAGCACAATGGTCTGTGATTGAATTACTACTGTAGTGTATACTGCATGTATTAACATTGTGAAGAATCAAAAATCCTTAAATACTATATCCAGCATACTAGAAATGCAATTCCACTTGAAATGATCATTCATTACAACATTTCCTCTAACAAAATGTTCTTTTACCAAATGTATGAAATGCAATAATATTGTCAAATGACAAATGTAAATCGTTCAACCCTTATATGCGGTGGATTCACAGATACAATTATATATGCTCTGCTGAACAGTAGTAATGATGGCAACCTTTTGGCATATGAAACCATAACTTCTATGCCTGAAACTTGCGTTCTACTCAAACTGCACACCAGTGGTAAGTGGAACTAGACCACAATTGCATGAGCATCTTAAAACAATACTTCCAGTAATTTAATTTGGTGCATGACAGAGGCTATAGCTATGGGCTATAGTAATGTAGTAATATTTCGTCAAAGCTCATAGCCTAAGCTTAATTATTAATCAGTTACAACCAGTAAACTCTGATTATAACTTACTGTTCTCAGGTAACAGTAAGTCAAATTGTGCCAAGTTAGGTAAAACTGGATCTCATTTACTTAAAATGCGTATTTATCACAACATCAGTCAATTAAGTCAATTATGGCCAACTGTTGAGACATAGCTAATATTAGCTACGTTACTGTAGCAGTTAGCCGACATGGTGATTGTAATCACTGACACTATAGAATAAAGGACTTTGATGTAATTGCTCTACTTGGGATCCACGTATGGCTATCATACGTGGAGTGCAATTAGAGTAAAGCGTGATCATTTGATGTGTTTAGTAGTTCTACTTTGCTCACCTCAATCTTGTCAACACTACGGGCACAGCCGACCACCCTCAAGCCTTGCTGGACAAGTGCCCGGGCAATAGCAGCGCCAATCCCGACTGAGGCTCCAGTCACCAGAGCCACTCTGCCTTTCCAGCGCTCCATCTTCAGATTGGATTCCTTATTGCTTTTATAGTTCCCGGATAATCTTTGTTGCTTCACGTAAATTGTTATAAATGAACTAAACAGAATTAAGTGGTGTGGGGGCTAGATGCAGCAGCCTTCCAGTCCTACCTTTCTATCTGCAGTATGCGAGAGGAGCAACTGTGTACGGAAGCCCTGCTGATTCCATGCGCTCGGGATGAAAAAATTAAATGGCAACCTGGCGTTGCTAATAATTTGGTTCACATCGCCGCCCACTTCATTTTTTTTAGGCCAAGCGCTTGAGCGAGCAAGTGACTTGAGTATTGGTGTTGTACCGCCACCTGCTGACCATTCCCCAAAGGTTATTTTATAACCTTGTAATTCAAATATAAAACATCACGATTTTCTGCTATGCTGTGTAAAATATGTATTACACGTTTTAAATGTAATTCTGGTAGTTACTAGAAACAAAACTGAATTATCATGAAAAACACAACTATATAATTCATATTAATAAATACTTTATTTAGTCAATTTTGCACAATGTGCTCTTAACATCACATCCTAATCCTTATTTCATATGGATGTTTTATTCTCTGTAAAATATTTATATTTAGAATTTCTGTACACATTTATTTGTACGACATTTCACACTAGATTTCATGTCACATTTGTGAAACAATGAAAGAAAAGTAAAAAGAAGATAGCTAAGATCCCTAAAGTCACAGTTTGCAAGATTTCTCACCAGTTCAACTCTATGCCAAACCAACAGCCCTACAAAAGACCAACAACAACGGCTACATTTTGGTCATGAATTATAGTTGAGCAAAGAGTATGGGAAACGGGGGTAGATGACAACTGGAACGACTGAAAAGTATCACAGTTACGTTAAACAAAAAGAAAAATGTATTAGTGAATTCATTTTTATTAAAGGCGGTGCAGCAATGGTCTAGAAGATTTTCCCCATAAGCGCAGCTAGCTAATGTTAGCATTGGCACTTTCCAGCACAGACTGGCTTACTCTGCTCAGTTGAGCGACAGTAGTCAGTGAATTTCTCTTTGAGATGCCTTCGATACTGGTCACGGTTGTTGTAGAAGGATTTGTTACTTTCCACAAATGCCCGAATTTCATCTTGTGTCAGACCACTCTCTTCATCTGAAATCCCTTCACAATCATTCTGTATGAAGATAAGCACAGAATAACCAAAATAATTAATAATATAAAAAAATATAATTCTGCAAGAAAACAAATTTGTCCAAAGGTTTGACTAACCAGCAGTTCCATTAGAGTTTTTCTGTTAATTAATAGTTGGCTACAGAAATTTGCTCCTGGAGGCCACAGGTAATGACTGATGCTCTTTTGATCTGTTGCCCAAGGTAACTGAAGTGACACTCTGGCAAAACTGCTACCACTGGGACAAACTTCTTTGTTTCGACAATGTTGTGATGATGTGGGACTGTGGCCCCTTGTGTTCACATCTGTCACACAATCTTCAGGTATTTGTCCCTGTAGAAATATGGAGAATCCTTAATATATAAATATAAAGAGAGAGAGAGAGAATGAATGAATTATATCCCTTACTTGATCATTGCATAAGCCCTTGCTCTTCTTTTTCTTTTTTTTATTCTTGCACTTAGTGTTCTGCTCAGAGTTAGCCCAGCACTCTACACAGCTGTCAATTCCATCTTCCTCTTTATCTTCACAACAGTGGTGACTGTTCGGATAATCGCCTTCAGGGAGGACATACAGTACAAGAAAAAGACTATAAAGACTATAAAACTATAAGCAATGCATTTTCATTTCTAAACCAAAATGCAAACTGACCTGCTTCCTCATGATTGCATATTCCTTCAGTACAGGCGATATCAGAGCCCTCTCTGGAGCCCAGGTCACTGCCCTCCATGCTCGAGGAGTAACCACAGTCACTTATATTGCAGTGGGGTGGTAAGCCTAAAAGACAAAACAAAAGTTTGGATAAGTCAATTACCCCTAAACTACCATATAAAACGGTAAAATGAATGAAACAAAGTGTGTATGTATGTGCGTGTATAAATATATCATTGTTTATACCCTGGCTGACGGGTACTGAGCCTAGAACGTTGCTGTCTGGACAGCTACAGGTTGTGCCTCCGTTGGCAGTGATCATTTCCACAGAGATGGGCTCATCCTCGTCTTCCTCATCCTGGCTACCACACACCTTGCAGCTGCTCTCCACAGACTCCAGCGACCCCTGCGACATCATAGCAGCACCACAATCCAGGCATTAGGAAAGAGGTCTAGACACATAACCACGACATACACTTTGCTTTGGGAAACACAAATAAGGGCTGAACTACTTAAACCCTTTCATGTAAATGTGTAAGATGTAGACTAGTCTAACATTAACATGAAATTAACAGAACGTGTCTGTAGAGTATTTCATGTTCTTAATGCAAATGCTTCACATCACAGCTAAAAAGGAAAAGTAAATGCCCGGCGCAGTGTGTTTAAGCTGGGAGCCACTCACGCTGCACAAACTCCCTTCCCCCTCTGCCAGCTTCAGACAGTAATAGCTTATGCTAGTTTTAGCATATAATCAGTGAGAGTTATCTTAAGAACTGTCCATCATAATGCATGCAAATAATCTAGCAAGCCATGCTAGATGCTTTGTTATACGTTTTGAAAATTCACCTTGTAGCCAGCAGACAATTTTCTACAATGCTTCAATATTTAGGTTGAATCTCAATATAAACAGATTAATGCTGGGCATAAATGTTGGGCAGCTTATTCCAGACTGACATCTCATGTGGTGGACTGGGCATTTTACCTCATCTAGACATTTGTCCTTTTCCTCCTGCTCAGAAACATCAAAGCCACATTTGTTTTTGCGTCTGTTCTTCCGCTTTTGCCTCTTCTTCTCCTGCTTCAACTCTTTGGCTCGTTCCTCCTCAGATAGCTCTTCAACCAGCTGCTCCAGCCGGCTGAAGCCCTGCATCTTCTCCACAGCCACCTGCATTCAAAAGCACAATTCATCTATCATTAAAATACTCTTCATCATCACCACACACACAATGATAGTTATATGTACCTCAAAACTCTTGCGTAATGCGTCTATTCCCAGGTAGAACAGAAGTTGCCATGTTTGTTCCTCTGCCCTTAGTTTCTGCCAGATCCTGTGCAGACGCTCGTACAGGTGGATTCCCAGACAGGTCAGGACCTCCTCTTGGGCAATATCAATCGTCTTGGCATGTCTCTCCCTACGCCTGGCAAAAATTGTTTATTAGATAATATAAAGTGCATCACTGAGCATAGTGTCAAACGCATGCTCCAAATGGTCTGCTCATATTAAGGCACTGATCCGATACTGCCTAAATGCTGGATCGGGTAACGGTGACTATAGCACGCACATAACAACTAAACTACCCACATGGGTAGATGTAGTGTGTACTACATGATGTGCCAGTAGTGCGATGGTATATATAATTGTGTTGTACAAAGTTAGGAAAGCAATATTTAAAGTGTACCTTCAGTCCCAGCTCTGAGACTGAGTCCACCCACTGCACAATATTGAAAAATGCAAAAGAAAAAGTAGGGAAGGAGCTGAGGGGATTGGTGGAATGGAGATGGGGGCCACCATTAACATTTCAAGACGTTCCAAGTGTTATAATGGTACACTTGGTACGTCAGCAAGGGCCTTGGATGATTTCAAACAGAGATGGCGTGGTGAGGTGTTTCCAACTCATAAAATAATTAAGATTTGTCAGCATTAACACCAGCATTGATATGTCTAATCTAAGTTATTCATTATATTTAGTGTACGGCTAATAAAAAATGGCTTACAGCATATCAACATTTGGATCGGTAGTTGGTATTGGCCGATACCCAGAGTTCAGACACTGATACTGACAGGTCAAATTAGTTAACTTACTCGTATCCCCCTGAAAATTCAGGCTCAGCACGGCCAAGGAGGTGGCCGATGAAGTCCGTCTCGCAGCACACGTGAACATGGCGCTCGTGTGGGCAGCAGCAGAGCCCCTCGTACAGGGCAGCACAGTAACCCTTCTCCTTGCTGCTGTCCAGCTCCCCCACCAGGATGTTGTATGCCCGAAGTACCTTGTTTTTGCAATCAGTGCAGAATCTGTTTGCTCAAAAAAAATTAAAGGTTTATTATCAATATAAAACAAACAAATTCCACTGGAAATAACAAAAACAGAAGTCATTACCTGTGTTTGCGCAGGTATGTTTCCAGGGTTTCTAAGAGAGAGGCGCTATCAATGAGGACAACTTCATCCCGGCATTCTTGAGACATTAGCTCCCATACATCCATCCAGCTTCCACTGGGAGAAAACAACAAGCTATAAAGAACACTTTCATTGGGAGTCAAAGTCCCAATATACAACAATAACTGTAGATTTCATAGACTATTTTTATTCTTCTACATGACACCACCCACTGGTGGTGTCTGACAACAAGTTTAGAACGCAGTTCTATTTCTTGAGCGTCCAATCCATAGAAACATCTTTAAAAGTGCCATGACGCTGCACCAAACATCTCTGCCAGTAGGCGTTGGCTTTCAGATTTGTATAATAGCAATGAGAACAATTATAATGCACGTGCATGTCAATATTAAACGGCAAAATCATTTGACCACATATGGGTGTGGGAGGAGCTAGTGATGGAGCCACTGACATTTTCAATATTAATAGCTATTATATGACTTCAATGACAGTGACATCCACTCACCTCAAGGGCCTGGGCTTGTGTGTGTCTAAGGAATGCAACTGACATCGTTTATTCTTTTTGCTTTTTGGAATGGCATCAATCATGTCATTCAACTTTAACCTAAAAACAAAACACAAAAGAAATGTAGTGAGAAAAATGTGTACATATTCTATAAAGAAATCTACAAAAAGAAAACCCTGGTCTCCATAGAGTTGTAGTATGGTTGCTGTGTGAAATGTGTATAAATGATGAGGCAGTAAAAAGCTCTTAGTAGTAGCACAACTGAAAGATGATAGATATATATATATTCAATTGTTAAATTATACAATCTAGTAACCTAGTACTAAAAATAAAGTAATAAGAAACACATGCGATGTGAATCTGGATCACGGCTGCCCTCCCTTGTCACAGAAGTGTGTAGACATAATAAGCACAGAGAATCTCACCCGTGGATGTAGAAGAGCTTATAGAGATTCTTCGCGTCAGCCAGACATGCCTTGGTGACCGAGAGCATGCGTGTAGGCTTCACAGTGAGGGGCTCCAGCGCAGGGTTCCCCGACTCCACCAACTGAGAGAAAAGGCGCTCCACGCTCCGTCTGCAGCCCACACACGGCACCAGCTGGGACAGTGCGGTGAACACTTCCCTGGACGACACCGTCAGGGCAATGTTCAAGTCCTGCTGCTTCAGCTTGGAGTGGTGCTGAGGGAGGAAAATAACAAATCTCTATATATTGACCTCTGTTCCTAGATCATAGTGTGATAACACATACTGTTCCTCTGGTAAATGCATCATGCATTTGGGTTGGATTACAGGTCACTGATGTCTTATAAAATTGGAGAACTGGCATTCTGTCTTGCCAAGGCTACTCACCTCAGAAAATAGTTTCCACTGAGAACTGTTAATCTGTTGGCTATCAAGGTTCATGTCACAGTCAGAAAACTCCATCACCATCTGAAAAAAACTGTGTTGGTTAAATGCCTGGCAAATAAATTTATACCAGAGGATCCCATACTACTTTAGGTAGGTAATCTACCTCAAAAAGAAACCTCTTAGTCTGAAACCCATCACATATACAGCAATGTCAAGTAAAATGACCAATAAACATGTCAGGCCCATAAATAAATAAATAGAAAAAGTATGTGGTGGATTCCCAGCATAAGCCTACCTGTAAACATTGAGGAAGATGCCTTATCCCTGCTTGTACAATGTGTAATTGTACTAAACTAAAAAAGTATCAGCTAGCCAGATATAACTGGCACATGAAGTGATGTGATCAATATGAATACAAACTGTGTTGTCACCTGTGTTGTTGGCATCTAATGTTCAAATTGTGAGGACTTCTTATTTGGTTGGTTTGATTTTCTTGACTATGTGAAGGGCATGACCAAGGAGGATGTAATTGACTTTTACTGTATTATTTAAATGTTAAATCGCGACACGATAATCATTCGTTGAGGTAGCCCGAGGCAGAACGAATGTTGCGGTGTCATCGAGCTACTGTACATATTAAC
>JAODUG010029183.1:0-19352 GCA_027564795.1 Aphredoderus sayanus
CCTTCGGCCTAGGGTGCTCTGGTACCACATACACTTATGAGCATCCTTATGTTCGAACATGGTATTTGTTATAGACAATCCATGACTAATCACCTGTCGCACACTACTGCGTATGTGAATGGTGAATGTGAGGCAATCATGTACAGCACTTTGAGTGGCTGGTAGCGCTATATAAATGCTGTCCATTTACATTTACATTTAAAAGGGTAAAATATAATGTTAAACATAACATAAAGAAACATAAAGATAAAACATAAACATAAAGAAATAATTAATAAAGAAATAAATACACACAGCAATGACAATAAAGAGAACTACATAATCAGACACAATCAGATGGAGCCATCTGGTGGCATACTTAGATATTAGAAGGGCAACAGGAGGGTTAAACTGTTCGGAAAATGGCAGGGAAAACATGTGGAACATTGCATTACGACTCCATCAGTGGCTGTTGGCCGTTTGCATGTGAAATCATGCAGGAACAGTGGACATGCTCCGGCAGAAGCGGAGCGTCTTGTGTGTGTTTCGCTGAGTTTCCATAGCAACAAAACAAACAGAAATTAGGTGTTTGATCTGATTGGCCGTTGAGTGCTTTCAGAAGCGTCCCAGAAGCGACTTCCGTCATTATATTATTGACTTTTATTACATTAACCCTCGTAATGTACTCTCGAATCTCGAATTTGGCCACACGGCGGCGCCATCTGATTGTGTATGATTTGTGTGTTTTTAAATTGGCATTGCTGAGTGTATTTATTTATTTATTTATTAATTATTTTATTTATGTATTTATGTTGTTTTTTTGTGCCTTTTAACCCTGTTGTTCTCTGGTTTCAAAGTCACATCTTGTTCTGCCAGCAGTGCACATCATATTTGTGTGTAAGCTATAGCATTAGGTTTAGCGCCTTCTATCTGCCACAAAGAGCTAGTGATTTGGGTCATTTTGACCCAGAGGACATTACGAAGGTTAAGAAATTAAAAATTCTTAAAACTGTGCTACTAGGGAGCAGGGAAGGGAGAAACTGTCTCATTATCAAACACCATCCAAATACTCTTAATAGGAAGACAAGCATTAGCATCAATGTTCTCTCTCAACTCTTGCTTAAAGAGTTTTCCCTTGTTTGAGGCCAGGTTGAATGTTTGGAAGAAATTAACGTTGTATGATGTCATTTAAATGTTTCGTGTGCTATCAGTGCAGTACCTACGTAAGTGCACGTGTCACAATGCCTAATCTAGCATGCGCCTTTGTATTTGATTAGCAGAGAAGGAAGGGATGCACAAAAAAGACAGAAGCACTGACAGTCACTTGAAAATCAAATCTCCTCTGTGTGTGTATGTGTGTCATCCTGAGCTTGTTTAGGTATAAAAAGTGTTTACTCATGTACAAACACACACACGTGCACACATTCCCAAAGAGATTTCCTGACACAAACCCAGTACTAGCATTTAATATAATAGGAGACTAGGGATTTCTCCCCCACTGCTCAAATAGAGTGGAACATCTGTTCCCTCCAGCACTTTGTTCCAGAAAAGTGTGTGTGTGTGTGTGTGTGTGTGTGTATATGTGTGGTGGGGGGTGGTAGAAGGGCTGTCCGCTCGTCTTCCCCAGCCTCAGGGCCCTTGATGCGGGTAGGGAACGGGGGATGGAAGGATCCCGTCAGTGGAGGCACAATTAATGGGATTCCTCAGCACAGTTAAAAGGGAGTTTATCCTCATTAGGTGTGTGTAAGGTGACAGCATTTGTTAGGTGTTTCTATGTGTGTGTGTGTGTGTGTGTGTGTGTGTGTGTGTGTGTGTGTGTGTGTGTGTGTGCGGGTGTGTGCGTGTGTGCGTACTAGGGTATTTTCTTGTATTTGTCCCAGTGAAGTACCAGGTCTTCAGCAGTCTCCAGTTACTTAGTGAATCTCCAAGGCCCAGAGCGATGCACCACAATTAACCAGTGACTAGGGCTGGCAGAGGCCTGGTGACTGGTAGGAGAGGACAGGAGAACAGAGAGAGGAGGAGAATTAGAAGAGACAGACAATCTTCCAGCGGCAGCACCAATCAGCGACGTTCAGGGGCCTTCCAACCTGTTAAGTGGTTCACCAAAGACAAAAGATCTCTGGGCCACAAGAAGAAAGCTGTAAACCTTAAAAAGGTTGTCAGTCAACACAAATTTGAATTGTCTTCATCTGAACTTTGCTGCAGAACCAAGTTCTTGTGTAGTATTGAAAAGTTTGGTAAGTATACTGGAGAATTCAAGGCTAATAGTTGCTTAACTTTGTTACCTTGATTGGAGCAGTTTGGCCTGTTCTGATTTTAGTTGTTTTTTTGTGCATGGTGTTCTCTTGGGATGGAAAGTGAATGGCTGTCAGGAATGTTGAATAGAAGTAAACACAGATGTGCAAAGACACACACACACACACACCTCTTATTTCCTGTTACTGGTGCAGCGTTTAGGATTAATGCTTGTGGGCAAGGCAGTGGCGCTGCGGTCCAGATCCCATATGGGCTCAGCCGTCACTGCAATAGCTGCAGTGGCACTCTGCTTCATTCACTTTAAATGGAGCTTTGAGCAACTGGCTCTCATCTGCCATTATGGTTCCGCTAGACTACCACCACAATGCAAACAACGGCAATAGCCGACATTACAGCAAATGGATTCTGTGGCATTTCAGCAGAAGCCATAATAGAAAAGCAATACCAGAGCATTAAACAAAGCCATATAAGGAGGTTCAATCAAAGGTGATATAGCCACATGCAGAGAGGTTATCTCTCCAAATTGCACAATAATACAATGTAATGCTCCCTCAAACTATGGAGGTCCAAATCAAGAAATTGGATTATGGCGCATGTGCTACTGTAGTTGGTTTTAACAAACAGGCACATGGACGCAAGGTTTAAACTTGGAAATAAATAAACCTCTGCTTCATTACCCAGCTTTATTTGAGTTTAATTCATAATTAGAAAAAGCATATTTGGGGGGAAGTTACATGGTAGATTATATAGTTATAATATGATCATTGACATTCTCAGCAACACTTCACTGATTCAATTCTCCCATCCCAAGATGTAGCAGAACACACCTCAAATAAGTCAGGGAGAGAAATTGAACCCTGAACTCAGTACAGTATGTGCTCTACAAGCCATCATTTACCTACACACGATAGATGAGCATGATTTGCACAAAGCACAAACCCACACATCATTATGTTGGCGTGACATTCTATGACTTCTTTATAATAATTTCTACTGTGAGGACCCAAAATGTCTGCCAGCCATGAACAGGGTCCGCATGCGACTGCGGACCCTGTTCATTTGGGTCCACACAGAGCAAGGCTGACACCTGATATGCAGCCCACTGCTGTCCCCCAAGCCTGGGTTATGTTTAATTAATAAGCAGGCACTTAGTGTGCTAGCCGCAAGAGGGTCCTTGCTGTCACACTCCCAGAGGTGGGGGTCCTAAATGAGTCATTAGACACTCACAGACATAGATCTCTCTCTCTCACACACACACAACTTATGGCCTATCTCAGCAGTGTTTTTGTGTGGAGTGCCAGGGTCTGGGTTTTGAACTAATGGAGTTTTAATGACACCTCCTCCTGCCTAATCACCTGTTCTGGAAGCTTGCAGTGTTCCAGGTAACTCAGACACCGGAGAGACGGGATTGGTTTTAATGTTTCTTGTTCGCATATACACACTCATTTGCTTGCCCAATTATTCCATAAGGCTCCAGCCTACCTCAACGCTCGCTAACCTGCTCTTGCAATTTGCCCAGGTGGAGGATAGGTGTAATTATAATCTAAAATCAGCTCATTTACATAAACAAATCAGTGTGGAAATGGAAGCTTCCACAGCACACACACCCCGCCCTGATCAACTGGGTCTGTCTGTTGATGAGTATGACTAGAAGTACAGTATTTGTATATGGTGAAGTGGAACAATTGAGGTTAACCACACACACACACACACACAGTAGGACTATCAGTAACGGCCTGGTGCACAACACACAGAAAAGGATCACGCTGCAATGCAATGTTAAGCTAGTGTGAATGTGTGTGTGCGCGTGAGAGAGAGAGAGAGAGAGAAAGAGAGGGAGACTGTGGGAGATGTCCGTGTCTTCTGCAGTAGAAAAAAGGAACACTAATTTGGACAAATGGAGGTGGTCTTTGGCAGCCTGTCTGCAACCCAGTGCTTAGCAGGGATTGAGATGGAGGAGACGTGAAACAGTATCAGGTGTTGTTGGATGTAACTCAGTGAGCTGTACAGTTTGTTTAAGAAGGATTAGGTACTCACTGCTCACCGTTCTATACTTTATTTCTTCCTTTATTGAGGCATGAGCCAGTGGTTCTCAAAAGTTTGGCATAATAAGCAGAACAGACTGTTCTGGACTGTGTAGGTATGTACAGACTGCTTGATTGGCATCTCCCTTGCCTATGTTGGGGCGGGCCAAGTGACAGCTTCTGATACAATTTTGCTCCATTTCCCTGCCCATCTTCAACTGGACATTGAGCCAAAATAACTAAACCTGTATGGAATATAGAGCCATTAATGTACTAGTGAGGGGCAGGAGGCTTACAATATGATCTAGTAAAATATAAATAAACTGTACTAATGTTGAGGTAATATGTGTGCATGGGTGTTTGGCCTGCTATAGCGTCAACAGGGCTGAAATAGTGCCACTATTGTGGACAACAATTACAGGAAACCTTCATGCCTCTCATTAGCCTAAGTGTAGCAGTACTGGAATGTTTCTCCTTACTGATCTCTTCTGCTACACGTCCCTTCCATATTGACCACTACGGGCCCCTCACACACACACACAGGGGTAATAGATGTGATAAAAAGGGAAAAGAAAAAGGGAAGTGTATTTAGCAGGTTTTGTTAACACTGACTGTTTCATTTTCATTTCTAATTCATGTTCTGTTTGCACACACACACACACACACACACACACAGGCAGACACACACATACACACACTGTGGTATCTACAGAGTGCAGGATGAAACATGCCTACAGCACAAGACCTACAGTACTCATTACTGTTAAAAAAAACACACACTGTGACGACTTGACTATGATGAGGTGAGTGCGAGCGCAGAAAAGGAGGCACGGATAATGCTGGAATACAAAAGAGCAGTAGCGCTCGTAGCTTTAATAAGTGAATAAATGCAAACTCAGTCGCAGACGACAAATAACACCAAACATGCACCGGACAATCACGGACCCAGACAAGACGAACACGCAAACACATATAGCCCAGATGGGCAACAGGTGACGGGGATTGCCCTCTCCTGCACATGCGGAAGGCGTGTCAGGAGATGAGCAGGTGAATGGGTCCGAGCTCTGGGCACTGGAGGGAGACGGGTGCTCGACCCTGCCACGCGGGACGTTACACACACACACAGATGGCATTACTCAAATATATTCAGCATACTTTAAGACCACAAGGGCCTATAGAACGGATATGATTTGACATTTGTGTGTGTGTGTATGTGGGTGTGGGTGCATGCGTGTGTTGAATACATGCATGTACACCTACATGGGAGGGAGTGTTCAGGGTTGGGGGCGTTCTGTGAGGTGACCTTCCTTCCTTCATGTCATGTTTATTTATTTATTGATTCAAGGTGTAGTTATGGAGAGTGCAAGGCTGTTGATTACCATACACCTGGCGACCACCAGCACATGTACATCTACTCACACATGGACAGACAGACAGACATGTACATGTCACAACACAGCCACAGTTGTATCTTCCTTTCGAGGGACATGAGCAGATGAAACCGTTTGAATTGTGTTTGCTACAAATAGACATGCATAGGATAAGATGACTGCATGATGACACCATCCTAACACCAGCATGTAGAATGTGACACTTTTTGCTGGCTCTAGAAGAAATAATCATATAATCATCATAATAATAATAATAACTTCTAAATTAATATCATACACACACACACACACACTCATACACAACTTCTGTGGGAAAGGCGTGGCCAAGCACCACCAATGCTGAGTCTAATTAGCCAATTAAAATGAGGCATGAAGCCAATCAAGGCCATTAAGACTGATCTGATAAAAAAAAAATGTTTATGGCGGGCTGTTGATCTCTGTAGTGACAGGTAATTACGATGATTGTCTGGGTAGGGGAACCAAATGTATGGTTTATCATTAGTCTTAATGGGCTGACTCCTTCCCCCACCATACTCTTGTTTCCTGTTTTAATTGAGAAGCTACTTTGCTTGCCTCTATAACACAAGAATACTTTAATACTCTCTTTCCTCCTATCTGTTTTGATGGGGCGAACAGAGAGATCACAGAATGATGGTCATTAAGACCAGCAGCATGTGAAGACACACCCACACCCACCCCACCACCCTCAAACACACACACACACACACACACACCTTACCCTTCCAGAGTAATGTTCAAATGTCCTAGTGGTGGCTAACATGCACTCTTGCTTTTCAAAGTTCAAAAGCATTTAGCATGTGTGTGTGTTATAAAGTTTGGCCAAGTCAGGGGCATTGTATCTTACAGTATGACGTTTGGCCAGGTCAGGGGCATTGTATCTTACAGTATGACGTTTGGCCAGGTCAGGGGCATTGTATCTTATGTATCGTATCTTACTGTGTTCAGTAGCTTCAACGTGACTACTTATAATTATTTCTTCTCTTCTCCCTTTTTCTCTCTGTCTCTCTTTGTCTGTTTCCTGCTCTGCCTGTGTGTTCTCATACCTCTACAGCAATTTGGGAAGATTTTAGACGTGGAGATTATTTTTAACGAGCGGGGCTCCAAGGTAAGTGTGCCATACCCAGAACCATCTCTCTCTCCCTTTCTCACAGCAGCTATTTTTCAGCCAATCATTCTCTCTCACACGCCCTACTCCTTTGCCCTGCCTCTGTGTCTTTCTGTCCCCACAGGTCTCATAATTACTAACATGTCAGAGCCTCACTGCCATAACTTGTAGGTGACATACAATAAGTCAGTCCCACTTAACTTGCCGCTGACACAAGGCCCAGCTTGCCTCCTGCTGGCTCTGCCCCAAGATAAAAATAGGCCACGCTGACTGTCTGCTATAACACTCATACTATCGGGCTCAGCTTGTGCACTGTAGTGCAATATGCTAAGTATTAGTATGCCATACAAATAAAATGTTATCATTTAATGTTTAATTACTGTACTGTATGTAAATACTGAGTGTGCAGGTATATATATTTTTTAAATACATTGGATAAGATAAGAAACAATAAGACAAGATAGATACAAGTCTAGATAACACACTAACTAAACACCTAAAAACTGGATATCATAAAGCCTAAAAATACAGTACATCTATTAACCCTTCCAGCTACAATATGTAATTTGACTCTTTCAATGTCACAATGTAGTGATCTATTAAGTAGCATCCAATATAAATTCTAAACATATTCATATACATATTTTGTAATCCCTCTGTCTCTCAGACAAATCACCAAACAGCATTTCTCCAATGATTAAAAGGTCCAGCCCAAAACTGAAATTGGCTGGGTCAGGGAGTCCATCATTGCGCTAGCTATGTTTTGTAATAGTGATGTATACATTGTAAAATAACTATACAACTTTGATATCAACTTCAAAACACATTAAATTCTGCATGCACACACAATTTATTTCAATTTCAATTCTATTTTGTAGTGCTTTTTATTCCATCTGTGTGTCTGTGTCACTGTGGGGAATATGTTTATTTTGTTTATTTGCCACAGATTCTCTAGAACATTTACATACGATCTGCATCAGGCTGAGCATCCGACAGGAACATACTGTATGCAGTGGCAACGAAATGTCAGAAGGATTAATTCTGCTCCCACTTTGCAAGTTTTAATGTATTTTTATTTTTTTCCTTCCCCCTTTTTCCAAAGGCCAGGCCTATGTGTTATTTATGCCTGGGCAGAAGACAAGGATCCCCACATATCCATACACGATCACGGCGCTGCTTACCGTTTACACATATTATCTGGCAAAGCAATTACAGAGCCAGGGGCTTGCCGTGGTAGGCTTGCTGAGGGAGCTAAGCTAACTTGAGCTAACTTGTCTAACATGCTAGTTAGCTTACCTTAGCATAGAGTTGACCTCTATATCCCTTCACGCCGCAACTTACACAAAACAAACCCCAGATGACAAAACACAGGACTCAGATGCAAACACACAAACACACACACAAAGAACTAAAATACCATTTTAATACAATTGTTTAAACTGGTCAGGACAGATAATGGTCAGGCAATGTTCAAACAGCAACCAACAATAATCTGACAGGCAGGCAGGTAAATAAACCAGGTTGCAATATGGTCTTATTGATCGTCATCAAATGGCAAAGCAAGAAATTGAGAAAATTTAAATATGCTATATATATATATATATATACTATATACTATTTCTGTTGTATATACCAACTAAAGAATGTACAGCAGCACTAGCCCCGAATTTATATACCCAGAAGTGATCTCATGCTCTTGTATACTCAAGTCAGAGATGCTATAATTGTAGGGGGGTGTTAGTAACCATGCAAGATATACAGTATATATTTATATATGTATAACACATTATGTAAGTTGGCAATTGCATATAAATATCCTATGTGCCACATTAAGTACCTTAAGATGTAGACACCACAATTAACCACTATCTCAGTCATATCAAAGTGATCATAATTAAGTAACCACCCTATATTTCATCACTAAAAGATGGATTAATAATATAAAGAATTTGGACAGTCACTAACCATTATGTGATTTACTTTGCTATTGTTAGATTTGCAAGTAAACTAATCTGAGAGTCCCATTGCTGTGGCCTCTTCCACTGCAGATTGATGAAGCCACAGAAATGCATGTTTTAGGTGAATCTCAGCAGTGGAGCCTCATAGTAAGCTAGAGTTCACATATTACTTGACAGGCTTGATGGCTTGAGTTTAATTTAAATTTTCACTTTTCTAGATGTAGTCTGGGAGAAGATCTGGAGAACACATTTAAGGGGAATCGTATGAAAATATAGACATGAGCCACTTTGACAATGGCAAAGTGGTTACAGTCAGACAACAGGGTTGGAGCGTCTCTCAAAAAGGCTTGTCTCCTGGTCAGCAGTGGTGACTAGTCCAAGGAGAGACACACCATGAATGGGCAACAGGGTGTTTGGTGCCCAAAGCTCACCAATGCGCAAGGGCAACAAACCAACAGAAGGGTTACAGAGGTTGCAGAATATTTTAATGATGTTATGGGGAGAATGTGTCACAATGCCCTTCTAAACCATTATTACCTAGGTGTACAGTACATCACTGATGTAATATTGTTTACTTTATCTTAGACACACAATAAGCACAGAATTACAAACACACCTCTACCACCACCAACAACAAAGGAAAAATAAACTAATAATAATAATAATAATGATAATAATAATTATAATGAACCATACAAAAATATAACTACAATCAATAGAATTTTGGCAGTTAATGTCATTATATTGACATCATGTGTTGGAAAAAAAACAATTCAAATCATAATGAGAATATTATTTGTATAAAATTTAAAGGGAACAAATTATACCCCTTTTCCACATGTTGACACAGTTCCTTGAGGTCTCTGTGACATGCTTATGTGAAAATACCACATAGGTTATTAATATAATTCTATACTCATTCCAAAGCCCCATTATAGGGCCCTTTCATAATCCCGTAATTTTAGTGACTTTTACTTTATTGTAAATGAGCCACTGCTCACCCCTCTTCTGCGTAGTGTGCTGACTGAACAGGCTAGGCTTGGCTGCTCCACCACGGCTAATGGCAACTGTTGAGCTGCTTTACACAGCGTTGGCAAGGCGTAATACTGCGCCTTCATTCCACCTCGCCATTCCGTGACAAGGGTGTGGGAGCCATAATTGGGCAGTCACACACACACACACAGCGCCATAGCAAAAGGGACAGTATAGCAATGTGACGTTTTGATAACCAGAGCCATCTGTATCCACATAAGCTGTGAAATATTTAATGAATGAAGGTTATAGGCTAATAGCAGGTTATCACCCCCCGCTGTAAATAGGCTAGGTTCTTTAAGGCGGATTAGCCTAGATACTGCAAGCACTTGGCCAGCACAACACAAATTGGTTATTCGGTTACAAGAAAAGTATTATCAACAAGTGGTGCTGAGGTTACATAAATCAACACAACATTCAACTTAACAAGTATTTATAACCTCCTTACTGTTACTGAACAATAGCCATTGGTGTAATGTGGTTATTATATTGTGCATATTGCTCTGTCGATACAGTTTTTGACAGTTTGCCGGTTTTATTTTTAATTTTTGTATTTTTTTGGCAGAAATATATGCATTCAAAGTATTTTTTGTTATTATTCATTTTTATGATAAGACAAGACCAAGACAAAACATAACTTCAACAACTTAAACCCCTGTGCATCACAGTCTAATTTAGTTCAATTGCTGCTGGCGTGTAAGGGTGACAGATGGAGAGGCTGGGTAGCTCCTCAGACCAGGTGGGGGAGAATGGACAGTAAGGCCGCCGCTGTCAGCCAGGTGGAGGAGACAGCAATGGCTGCTGGGGATTCGGCGTTCCGACGAGACTTCGTCTTTTTAGGCATCCACTCCTTCTTTTTTTCCTTCCTAGTTTGACGGTTTTCAACAGTTTAACAGTATTTCATCGTTGCTGATGAACTCTGACAGAATTTCATTCACTTTTCGTCGTGTCTTGAGGCAACATCACTGCTAGTCTCTTCCAATGTGTCTGGGGCTATATGCTAGTGAATCCAATGCTAGCAATAAAACAATGGCACACATTCGCAGACGTACAAGTACAAGTACAGTAGTTCAATTCATGGCTGGATATAGTCAGATGGAGGGGTCAGTATTATACAAATGAAGGGCTTGTGACGTCAAAAGCCCTGCAAAATCAAAATCAAAACTGCACGCTTAAAGACCTAGACATAGGAACAGACCTAGGTTACCCAAAAGAAACCCTAAAAAAACTGAATTGTCTGATTTCAACTTTTGTGCGTTGGTAGACACTCCAGATACCCAAATGTATCACTGAAAGCCCGGTAAAAGGGATTGTTTTTTTTACATGTGGGCTAAACAAAATGCATTCAGTGACTACATCTTCTTTCAAATGTTCAAAGGATTCCGTTCTCACTCAGACACAACCACCACCAAAATGCTATGTACCTACAGGCCAATTTGCACCAAATAGAAAAATATTGCAATTTTCTGTGTTGTACAGTAAGACCATATAGAAATATATAGTGTTGTTTAGATAATTGTTTTATGAATGATAACGTGTGCTTATTGGGTGATAACCTTTGCTAGTGTGTAAGAAGAAGTTGATTTGAAACATATATGTAAGTGTTAATTACAGTAACTGTTTTTAAAAGTTGGTTCGGAAAACTGTGCAAAGACTTTTGAAAATGTGACCAAGATTTTGATAAATTGGTCCTAGCGATCATAAAATAAGCAGTAATATAATTTCTTCACAAAATGTGCATTGGTTTATTGCCCAATTGTTACCATTATACAGTACCTCAATCTCATGAGACTACGAGCTAGAAAGAGGCTATCTTGAAGATGTTTAGATCTTTAAATCAGTGGTCTAGTGTACTAGATTTTACTAAATAAGTCTAGCTTGGTGTGCTAGAATTAGCACACAGTGCAGACGCATATACAGTATAACACATGCATGAGATTGAGAAAGAGAATCAGGCTGTCCAAGGCCCAAACTTGTTTCAGTGCCTCTAGTTTCCAAATAAGATGAATATCTGCTTTCGCCTACAATCCTCTCTGTATTTAAACCTACTGTCCATCCTGTCTTCTACCTTGTGTCTTTAACCAGCCTCATTGTGTCTTCTCTCTTGCCTCCTATCCCTCCCTCCTTTCCTCTCTTCCTTCCTTCCTTCCTGGACTCTCCAGGGCTTTGGGTTTGTAACATTTGAAACGAGTGCTGATGCAGACCGCGCTCGGGAGAAACTAAATGGTACAATCGTAGAGGGACGCAAAATAGAGGTGCCTGTTCTTTTCCCTCTCTCCTTAACCCCCCAGACCCCAACTCCCCTCCCTCTGCCTGACGATGCCTGCCTCCTCTCCTTTCCTCTGCTCTCCTCCGTCCACCTTCTCTCCTCCCCCCTGCCTGATGCATCCTGAACGCTGCATGAGACATGAGCCGTAAGTGTGTGCGTGTGTGTGTGCGTGTGTGTGCGTGTGCGTGCGTGTGTGAGAGACTGCATGTGCCTGTGTCCCCACGAGTGCAGTTGTTGCATTTGTGTGTGTACGCGTGTGTGCCTCAAGGGGAAGTTAACCTGCCAGAGGCATAGGCATGTGCTGTGTGTGTGTGTGTGTGTGTGTGTGTGTGTTTAAACTCAGTCAGAGCTGAATGCACAAGGTTAGGGGTTTGATCCTGTCTCACCGCTGGGAGTTAGACTTCACTAGTTTGAAGTTGTCTCCCATTGGCCTGCTCTCACACACACACAAACTCACAAACATTCTCCCAGTACACACCTTCCCAGTTCCCAGCCCACCATCCATGTAAATATGTGTATATTGAAGTTATCTACAGTATGAAATAGCTGGCTCTGTGCCTCATAAACCCCAGTCTTGTTTACCCATAAATCCCTGGAAGTTTACTGCCCCGCTTAGCTTTCATGTCCTCACTTTGGGGATGAAGATGAGGTGTGTGTTGGGGTGGCTGTAGTCGGTCCATCTTCTCTCCCCCTGAAGCCAATCCCACCCTCTTGAAGCCATGTGTGTCTGGACCCGTCTAAACCTTATTCCATTAAGCTTTGGCACTTACACTCAAATGTCCCTTCCAAGACCCCCCTACCTGTCAATACATCACACGTTATGCCATAATCCATTCGCTATATGCTCTACTGTAGCAGGCTTACATGACCGCCATCAGCCTGTTGGCAGTGAAAGCCATTAAGCTTAATTAGTGATGAAAACCGAAAGAACAAATAGCACATTAAACTCTTCTAGAAGATGGGGACCCCCAACCACCCACCCAGATGTTAACAACACCCACTAGCGAGAGATGTAAAAAGAACAAAAACAATTATGTATATACAATGCATGGCATATACTGTATACACATTTCTACACATTTTTCTCTGTTATTATACAAAAATGTGTTAATTTATTTTGGCTTTACCAAGCAAGACCCAAATTCAGAATTTTGATAGTTATTTTGCAGTATTCTTGCAGGAAAAACAAGTGTGGCCTGCTTGTAAAGACATTTTAGTTTGCTGCATGGGTTTCTTGCCTTTCAGAGTATTGTATAGACATTGAGACAAACACGTAAGTTTGGTTTGTGTAGCGTGCATGCATGTGTGTGTGCGTGTGCGTGTGTGTGTGTGTGATTGCCAGGTCAACTGACCTGTCTCTCTGATACACAGGTCAACAACGCCACAGCGAGAGTGATGACCAATAAAAAAGTGGCGAACCCTTACACGAACGGTAAGCCTTCACCCTCCTACAGTAGCACACCTGTTGGTGCTAGAAGGATATGCTTCTGTCAATCTGTCAGAAAAGAACATAGAATTAAATTCCTGAAAATGCTGCATAGAGCTCATCAAATGAACAGAGCTGTGAAGCTATCCCTACTAAACCCTGGGTTTAGACCAAGAGAACTGTTTCCATTTGCTGAAGGTTTGCATAGAATGACTTGACAGTCAGATGTGAGGTGTGTTTCTCAAATAATCATTTAAAAAGTGATTAAAAGGAAATTAGAGCAAAGAAGGTTAACAGAGGGGGGCTTTAAAGTCAGTCCATGACAAACTAATATTTTTTGTTTTGTCAATGTGACTTGGAGACATTCTGGGCCTTTCACAGTGGACTGTTAACTTCCTGGTCTGTAATAACCATAGAAGGAAAAGATGCGAAGAAACAGGCGAATGCTTTCTACGTACTGTAGAAGCTCCTCACAGTCTATATGGTAACGCCCCTATTAGGATGACCTCCCATAGCCAGCTACCGTAGTTTTCAGCAAAATATCCAGTAGAAGCTAGAAGAAACTGAAGTTGTTCACTAGTACGCAAACCATTAAGTAAAAGTTTCATGTTCAACGTTTACAGATAGCCAAATTTGTAAACCTATATTTTGATTCTGTGTAATCACTGCTGTCCCTACACATGATTCTAGGGCTGTGTGTCCCCTGCTGTCCCTACACATGATTCTAGGGCTGTGTGACCACTGCTGTCCCTACACATGATTCTAGGGCTGTGTAGCCACTGCTACACATGATTCTAGGGCTTTGTGACCACTGCTGTCCCTACACATTATTCTAGGGCTGTGTAACCACTGCTACACATGATTCTAGGGCTGTGTAACCACTGCTGTCCCTAAACATGATTCTAGGGCTGTGTGTCCCCTGCTGTCCCTACACATGATTCTAGGGCTGTGTGACCACTGCTGTCCCTACACATGATTCTAGGGCTGTGTAGCCACTGCTACACATGATTCTAGGGCTTTGTGACCACTGCTGTCCCTACACATGATTCTAGGGCTGTTACCACTGCTACACATGATTCTAGGGCTGTGTAACCACTGCTGTCTTTACACATGATTCTAGAGCTGTGTGACCACTGCTGTCCCTACACATGATTCTAGGGCTGTGTGACCACTGCTACACATGATTCTAGGGATGTGTAACCACTGCTGTCCCTACACATGATTCTAGGTCTATGTTTCCACTGCTACATATGATTCTAGGGCTGTGTGACCACTGCTGTCCCTTCACATGATTCTAGGGCTGTGTGACCACTGCTGTCCCTACACATGATTCTAGGGCTGTGTGACCACTGCTGTCCCTACACATGATTCTAGGGCTGTGTAACCACTGCTGCGGTGTCGATATTGAGGCGAACAGCAATGACCCTCCATCCTCTCTAGTCTGAATAATGCACAGAATACATTTGCAATAGTAATGCCTTGAAAACACCGTTGGGGGGTAAAAGGGCTTGTGGTTCATACCGATATAGTTAACACCTTGTCAGAGGCAGGGTTGTCTCCAACAGCTCAACAATAGCAAAGCCTTACGGAAGAGGGGTCGGGGGGCAGGGTGAGGAGTGGCTTGTTTGTTTTGAGAATATGTTTCAAATTGGCATAATATGGTGATATTCCACATACTTTAAGTGGTATCAGGTATGTCAAATACATTACATTGAGACCTCAATAAACTGTCAACATGTGTACAGTAAAAGGGGCATGGAATGTCCACTGTAAAGTGAGGAGGAGAATAAAAGAAGGCAAGTTGGGTAGATGGAGAGGAGAGACTAAATGAATATAGCAAATATATAGAGCCCTTATCTCTCTCTCTCCTCCTCCTCTCAGACATGTGGATGGAATGAAATTGGCACTGGCGGGGGGGGGCTGAAAAATACATAGTAAGACCCAGGTGAAAAATAAAGAGTGGATGGGGGAGAGGAGTTTTGGAGGGAGACCGGAGAATTAAATGGCTAGATGTGTCAGCATCACCCTCAAACCCCCCTCAGCCATCACTCTTAGAGGTGGTGTGTGTGCGTGTGTTCGTCTGTGTGTGTTGGGGGGGGGGGGGGTCAGTGAGAATGAGAATTGAAGGGCCATTCATTTGTCACTGTCACATCATTTTACACACCTCAGAAGAAAGAATGCAACAACACAGTACACACACAATACACATGTTAACATTCACATCAACATTGGTCTCAGTGCTGCAAATTAAAGGCACAGCACAGCTCTTTTTCATAAGATAAAATAATGAAAGAACAGCCATCTGTCTGTGATGGAATTTAGGTTTAAGTTTAAAGAATACATGTTTAAGATGGTGTACACAATTAAATGTAATGTGTGTTGAATAGAAATGAGACTAACTGTGTGTGTGCGTGTGTTCTGTGCAGGCTGGAAGCTGAATCCAGTGGTTGGAGCTGTCTACGGGCCTGAATTCTATGCAGGTAAAAGAAACACACACACACATTCCCAGTGATCTGTATAGTGTGGTGAACAGAGACACAGTGTTAGCATACATTCACATCTGTCCATGCCTAAGTGCTCTAATTTGTATGTGTGTGTGTGTGTTTGTGTGTGTTTTCAAGTGTGTGGTTTCATTGGATGGAGATACTCAGACGGTCTACTCTCCGTAACTGCTTTCCTTTTTGCTCATTAGTGTGAAATCTGTTGGTTCCCAGACAGCTTTTCAGCGCTCCTCTAAATAACTGTCCTGACAGGATAGAAGAGCCATCCATCCATTTTATTTCTCCTTGCCTCCCTCCCTCCCACTGTTTCCTATTTTCTTCCATTCATGTACCAGCCATCCACAAAACGTCATAAAGACCTCGTCTGTTTTGGAAACAATCATAAAAGTCAAAATAATATATATATTCAATGAAACAATGGGCTTGAGGACCTTTGGATATTTTTGTAAATGTTTGTGTTATTGACGGCTTTTTGCAATATAACACTTGTTACTCAAGAGTTCAGGCTTTCTTTGCGTATTCTGTTGCAGCTGGGCAGGTTGTAGATTTATAGGATGCTACTGTGTGAAGTGGTCTTAAATTAGCCAGTAAAGTTTTGCCAAGACTAATTGATGCCATATGTTTCCCAGAGTCCCCTGCAGCACTGAGCTGGCGATAGGGTACTGTAGGTTAGGAAAAAGGAAAAGAGTGTTGTCCAACCAGATATATACACAAAAATACACACATGTTTTATGATGTATTTATTATTTTGTATCTCTCTCACTTTCTCTCTCTCTATCTCTGTCTCTGTCTGTCTGCACTGAGTCGCTCTACAGTACGCACGACTAGAGGGGGGAAAGAAATGATTCATTCCTGTGGTGGAAGTGTGGGATTCCGATTTCTTCTGGAATAATTATGAGCACATTTAATCTACTTTGGGCGGAGTAACGTTGGATGTAAGGGCAATTAATCATTCTTTATCAGACTGCTTTTCCGAGCTCGGATCAGCGGAATTGGGGCCAATAAATTGTGGCTCGGTGACAGACCACTCCGTCTCCATTCCCCCGCCCGGCTACAGGTTTATTGTGCTCAAATCCCATTCAGGAGAATGACTGATGAGAGAAGAGCCTGGCCACTCACTGCTCTTAACCCAACACACACAAGCAGAAACACACATATGTGCACACACGCACACTAAAGACACTGCACACAGACACAAATGCAGATGCATATCCCGATGCGTACACACACACACACTATACAGTGCATATACTGTATGTGCCTACACAATTATAGTTCTACTCAATCACACAGATTCTGATGTGAAGGTGCTATAATCCACTCAGATGTCGTCAGACACACACACACACACACACACACACCACACACACACATGTACACATGCTTAGGGGCCAGCAGCTAATCAGCGCAGGGACATGGTGATATATGGTGATGTTTGCATATAGAGCAGGTTTATAGGGACACTGTACATTTATCAGACAGGGATGGAGAGAGTCAACTGCATAGCTATGAAGGACAATGAGGAAAATGTAATCCTGATTGATTGACTGTGTGCTAGACGGAGTATATGCAAGGCAGAACATGCGTGTGTATGCGTACACAGTATGTGTGCATACTGCTTGCCAGCCTGCTCACCACAACACAACAAATAAGATTAAAATGCAAAGCGCAGGCAGGGCCATAACGAGCCCAGACGCTTTTAAACATATGCTGGGAAATGTGTACGTTTGAAAGGCGATGAATATTGGAGCGCTGTCATTGGTCACAGGGCCTGTGAGGTCACTGTCAGAGTTTGGTCGACGCTTGAGAAAAGAAGCACTTTCAAGGTTTTTACAGCAATATTGTGTACAGTATATGATTCTGCTTCTATTGTGTTGAGATTATGGGCTCTAGTACCAGTCAAGAGGCAAGCAGAGACACACAGCACACAATGATCTACATCTATGATCTACTCTTCTGCTTATTTGGGGACATGTGACGGGGGATGCACAGTTGTAAAGGGGTGGATAAGAGTGAATAAATTATCAGTAGGAGTGGTGGGGGCTATCTTTAGTTACAGCTAATCAAATCAGCTCCTCTCATTCGCTCTCTGTCAAGGCAAGCTGCCAATTTTGTAATAGACTGCGTAAGTCCAAACCAAAGAGAGAAAATCTTCTCCCAGGAGGAAACTGATGTCCTTGTTTGGGAGGTGCAGAGGTTTCAAGTGCCTATACGCACATACATAACACCTCTGATAAACATCAGCACATTGGCTGTTTTGTGGAAAACAGTGGAATACATGTATACCTTTTGATTTGGGATTACAAAGGTTAGTATTCACAAAATACGTGTGTGATTTCGTTTAAATGCTGCACTTTTGCCTACAACCACAAAACACCTGCTGCATCTGTGCTAAAATGTGGTTTGACCAGGCAGAGATGCTATGGTAAAATGGTTTTATTTTACTCAAAAACTATCACTGCACCACCTGATTTTGTCAAACAAACCCTGTACTATACAGGGTTTGGGACACGATCAAACAGTAAAACCACCTTGTACCCAATGTAATTGTCACTATGTCTGCGGTAGCGCTACAAATGGTCTTGCACCGTCAGAAAACTATAGCCCTATATTTCCCTGTATAGTATGTTGTTAAGTGATATGATTATTTCTATTTAATCATATGCATTAATAATATTCTTCATATGAAATATATTGCAACTGTATTTTTCAAAGTTGGAAATCCACAACACTGACTGCAAAACTAATTAAAACGCTGATTTGACCATTTTTGTCAAGTCATTGTCAACCCATTGCCAGCTGCTCACTGTGTCTGCTCACTAAAAGTGAATATGTAATCAGGTCAATGTTTAACAGGTCCAGTCCAAACAAGGCTTTAATAAAGATGGAGAAAGCTTTCTACATTTCAGAGGATAGATTTTAAGTGCAATTAGGTAACCGTTGCATGATTAAATACCAGTATTCTAACTGTCAGAAAGAAAATGTAAAAGCATAAATACACACACACACACACACACACACACACACAGCGTGTGTGTGTGTGTGTGTGTGTGTGGCCTCCTGAGTGTACTTGAGCCAGTTGTTTATGCCTGTGTGTATCTGTGGCAGTGTGTGTTTGTTTTACGGGCCAGGCTGACTGTCAGGAGAGAACCTCTCGTGTGATTCATGGGTTATTACAGAGCTGCTCTAGCGTACACAAGCCATAGCTCATCATCAGATAGCATTCATATACATCACCTGGGCAACAGCGTGCATATACAATAGCATGTGCATCCATACAAGTGTCATGACGTCTATACTGTACACACACACATCCATCCATCCATCCATCCATCCATCCATCCATCCTCAACCGCTTATCCGAGGTCGGGTCGCGGGGGCAGCAGCTCC
>JAODUG010029193.1:0-19349 GCA_027564795.1 Aphredoderus sayanus
TGTCCTTGACTATTGTTTAAATTGGTTTGATGTTCCGAAACACTTAAGTGTGACAAACATGCAAAGGAACAGGAAATCAGGAAGGGGGCAAACACTTTTTCACACTACTGTGTGTGTATATATACATACAATCTTTACCTGGTTAATGTTACACTGCTCCACCTGCGCTGCACAGTCGACAAAAACCATAATCTAGTGATTTTCAATGCTAATAATACATTTATTTTCAATGCTACATTTCCACATACAGTACAGCTAGGATGTTGCTGATGCACATATTCCCCAGCCTTCAACGATAAAAGGAATCCTACATTTTACTTAAAAACAAAATAGAGTGCTGATATTGATTAATTAGTGTTGATTATGTCAAACAGATTTGAACGCCGGGTTTCGTCATTAGAATAAATTCTCTCACGTACACAAACTAACACACAAGCTATCAAACAACAGAAACAATTTCTAAGACACTGTAGAAGCAAGGTGAAGAATTAACCCACACACATTATTATCCTTAAAAATAAAATCACTATATGATATTGTATGCCACCAGATGTCATACTAAGCACAAGTATCTCATACCAAAACAAATGCACACACATTCACTAACATACACGCATGCATACAGGACTGGCTATGAAAACAAACCAATGAGCTCATATTGCAAACACAGAGGGAATGTGTCACTCTCTGTTCAGGTTGCAATTACTGCTATATCAATGTTTAAAATTATTTTATAGTGCACCCTCCTGCTGTCCTATGGGTCAGAGTGACCCGGTGTGCCAACTACAACACGGACATATGACATTCCGCACTTGGCTCACTCTGCTAGTAGTCTGCTGAAATCTGCCTTAGGACAGCGGGAGGGTTTCTTAAGCTAGTTAGAGAAAATGTCGAGCAAAGACCGTTGCAAATAACACTCATATTTCAATTGTATGAAATGCAATACACACCAGTAAGCTTCTGCAGGCCTTCTCTGCTTGCATATTATTTCTCTGTGAGTGGCGGAGGAGCATGAGCTGACAGGCACCACACACACAAAGCAAGAGCGCACACAGCTAAAACAAAAAATGTATGCCATCAGCACATGGTCTCCCTAACAAAGCCCCCACCACATAATGATGTCTGCCTCTCTGTCCCTGACCAGGTTCTTCCTTCTCTGCCCCCCATGGCTGACTCCACCTATAATGTGAGACCTACCTGCATTTACCGCATTTGGCAGACGCTTTTATCCAAAGTGACTTACATGTAGTACATTTGTCATATAGTTGGACATTCACAAACCGATGGCGGTGCAAACCAGGCAAGGAGCACCTAACCACTGGGAGCAATTGGGGTTTGACATCTTGCCCAAGGATGTTTGTCCAGCTCTGGGGCTTTAACCAACAACCTTCCGGCTGGGAGTCAAGCACCCAGATCACTAAGCCACACTGCATTTTTCAACTAGCTCCATATAATTGCCTCTCCTTAAAGTGATGATCAACTTCAAACCTGTAATCCCATTCCTGCGTCAACACCATCATACTAATATCAGTCTCACTATGGTTCTACTACTCTGCCTACTCTCTCTCACTCGGCCTATATCCTGTCTCCAGCCTCGTCGCTGACAGGACGGAGACAGACAAGAGGCGTAGTGTGTGAATTACCTCCAATTGGCCTTATTGTTCCCCTCGACCCTCCCAGAGAACTAGTCTTTGTCTACTTGACAAATTCCTCAGTGCCATGCAACCAACAGCACCATGGTGTGTGCGTCTGTATGCAAGAAAGAACCGGTCAGAAAGCTAAAGCATAAGCTACAGCAGTGTAAACATGAGAGTGCACTGGAGAGTTCAGGACCATTCGCATTTAACAGCAGAGCTCTCTCTGAAGGAAAGTGTCTTTCATGAAACCACATCCCCATCTTTGCACTTTGCACACCTCACTGCTGAAGCAGCTAGACCACACGTCAATAAAAACACAGGCACAAACTGATAGTTTGAAAACGGGGCTCTGTTTGAGTCCTATAACAAGTCTGGCTGTGGGCGTTGTGTGTGGGATCTGGTATAATGAGTTTGCCATGGGAACAAGTTCGCACTTTTGAAATAAGGGGAATTAGCATGCATAATTTAGTCCAGTGTGGGCTACATGCTCAAAGCATCAGTGTGTCTCTCTTTTGTAGTTTATCCTTTCACAGTGTATCATCAGTCTTCTTGGGTTTCCGACTGACTGCGGTAGCTGTGCTCTGGAGGTAGACTACTACAGGGGAAAATATTATCTTTAAAAATATAGATATAAATAAAAGAAATTAAGAAAAAGCAGACAGACAATCAGATTTTTTTTAAATAAGAAAGTACACAATCAAGGCTTAAGCAGCCATAAACACACACACTCTCTGTACATCAAACTACATTCAAATGTCAGGGACAGAGCAGATATTGTCAGCCAGCAGAAGAGAACAAGAAAAAAAAATTAGGCACCACCATATATGGCATGAGCATCACCTAGCAACAAGCGTTCAGCCCAATTTTCCATGACACATGCTGAACTCTGACAGCCATATAGCAAGTGTGTGTGTGTGTGTGTGTGTCAGTAGATACCTGCTCCGTGTGTGAGCAGATATTTGCTCATGTCACGTCATAAGCATACGTAGTATAAAACAGGTTAAGCTGCACTTTAAAAATGTGTGACCACCACCAGTTAGATAAGTCAATAAAAGGCACCTACCCTCATTTCTACCATTGACACCAACCTTGCCCTAAACACAACAGTCAACTGGTAAACAGCATAAAACCCTTTCATTTTCTAATTGCTGTAGTTGCTGAACTGCAAGCACTATTTGATAACTTCCAAATATACACCTTTAGCACCAATTCATAAATTATACCGAGTTGAGTAATGTGTATGATCACTGACTATAATTAACATTATATTTTATTGTGGATTTTGTATTTAAGTATAAGTATTTTGTGATTTTTAGAAGTTAATTAAATATAGCATGATTGTAATCCAAGCTTCACGCTGACTGTACTCAGGATGTTTCTGTTGAGTCATACACTGATGTGTGTATGTGTCAACACACACACACAATATAGTCAGGAAGAGGACTCATTATGAATCAATTTAATCTCATTATACTGGACAATGTGTGTTATGTAATTGAGGCCCATTTTGACTCAAAACAGCAAGAAATACAATAAGCTCACTGCCAGTCCCTTTACATTGTGTAAGGATAAAGACCATCAGGGTCTCTTTTCCAATACTCAGTTTCACTGCTCTCACTTGTTTCTCACCATTCAAGAGTACAGAGGTTACAAAACAGCATCAGGGGAAAATGCCCAATTGGGAGATGTTGATAGCCTTTTCTGGCTGGTCATAATAGTCTTTTGGGTAAATATACTGTGCAAGCACAGTATATTTGTGGTGTGGGTCCATCAATAACCTAATCATGATGTAATCATAAACCACTGGGGTCAACGTTTATACAATAAACATGCAGTTTGATTACTTTTTCAACCAATTCCCTCCCTTGGTCACTTTATCTAATAAGTAATATGAATATTTGTTAGGTTCTGTATTTCAACCAGGGAGAAAGGGAGATAAGATCGGGAGATGCATAGAATATCAAGTAAGTAAGTAACAACTTAATGAATAAAACACACTCACCCCAGTTTCATCGGTCGGACTGCCCAGAGAGTGGCACATGGCTGGGGAGAGGCTGGACTCGATGTCACTACCAGTGAAGTCATCCTCGGATTCCTCAAAGGACGAGGCAGAGGACAGGCCTACTGATGAGGAGTTGGAGAGCTTTCGGGGAGAGCGCACCAGCGCAGGAGACCCCCCGCATCCACTATCCGAGCAGGGCGACTCGTCATCCTGCTGAGGGTCCAAACACGACCCGCTGATTTCATGTGCAAGAGTCTGGGGAGCTGAAGAACTTTGTGTCCGACTAGGGCTTGAGTCTCTGGTTATTATAAGTTTGGGAATAATCCCGGGGAAACATCGGCCCCTCAAGTCATTTTGGGTGAAATCGGAATCCTCGTGGTCCCCGTATTCGATAGAGAAAACGTTTTTTTCGTCACCAACAGATTTGGGCTCGCATGATATAGCGGTAAAGTCCGATTTAGTCATTTCTGACTCTCCGCGATCGTTGGTAATAGGCCCAGCACTTCCACGACTAACAGGCTCGCCCGAGGAGATGAATGCTGCCAAAGTCCGCTCAGTGTCCTCGCTTGCAACAGGCAGCAGTACTGAACCTAGAGAAGACTCCGATAATGCCATAGCCTCAGAGACGACACTACCTCGAATGGTTTCTCCCAGTGTCTTATTTTCCATGGCCCTCGCGGGGGGGTCGAAGGCATGGTCTTTATTGTAGATTGTTTGCTCGCTACTACACTGCTCGTTTGAGAAGCTAGTTCTGCTGAGTTCACTAGTCCGTGTATCCCAACAACGCACATTGGATGATGTGGTCGTCCCCCCTTTCTCGGCTTTACTGTAAATAGTCACATTATTTAGGTCAGATGAGGTCTCCGGAATAAGCCTTTTGCTTTCTTCTGAAACTAACAACGCGCTAATATCCTTCGGCAATGTTTGTCGTTTGTGCTCCAGATATATGTTTGAGTCTACTGATGACCCGGTTTGACGAGAGTCATGATAGTTCCCTTCAAGGCACGACAACTCCTTAATTTTCATCAGATTCCCGTTTAACCGGTCGCCAGATCGCCTCTCGACATCCGTTTTTATGCGAGTACAGAGCCTCCTTCGGGTTGATTTGCACGGTTTCCATTTGACTTTACCCGCAGTGACATGTGATAGAGTACAGCAAGTTTGTCCCATTTTGCAATCCGTAAGACACACCCTCAATATAGACCTCAAATAAACGACAGGCCTATTATGAAATCACACAAATTACTACATGATGAAACACAACACATAGCCATAGCCTACATGGTTACTCATACCTTCCAGTCTTAGAATCAGGACAGTAAAAATTCCTTTCAGAATCCACTTGAATTATACCTGTATATCTGGAGAGAGAAAAAAATATACGTCTAAAACCAAAAACAGACAGCAAATGTTGTATTAACCTAATTACTTGATAACTAATCTTGTAATCTGTAAATACATAAAAAAAAAAACTTTACTTAATCTGTCATGCAAAATAAATGTAGCTAAAATATCAATAGTCTACTCCAGAATAATGCTGACCTCTTGTGTTTGGAAGGGTAAACACATCACTTGTGTCGAGATAACATGCTAGGTTTACCATTTACCATAAAAGAAACTAGGCACCACTATCAATATGAGGAAATTACTGTAAAATAATGTTGGTACACCTACTCAATATATCCTCCAGCCACCCCCCCCCCCCCAAAAAAAATGTGTTCCATTTTTATATAGATAATCACAGTATCAGAAGGGAACTATCAACACTTAGTTGCACAATATAGGTGCCTTATCTACACCAAGAACACAGCTAAAACAGGGTGGAAAGTCTACTGTCCTGTATGTATACTTTTTTTAATGATCAAGGTTTTCCAGTGATCAGAGCATTACTGGGTAAAATAAACTACAAAAAACAAACACTGTAGCCTAAAGGATGAACAATCCTCACAAGGCCTGAAATGCTGGGGAAATCTATTAGTTAACCACTGAGTGTTATCCATCTCATGTCAAATCTCAATGACACCAGTTTCAGTACCGTAATACAGCTGTCAGGGAGGAATGCTGGAACAGGAAAAAATGATAACAATGGAAATAATAACTCACGGAGTGGGAGCACACTAATGCAGCTGAAAGTATACAGTTTGAGGCAGTGTGACTAAGGCCAGTCCAGATTATAGTTCCTTAAATTGGCCAACCTATACTATACCTATAGGTCAAATATTTGGCCCAAAAAACTATCAGGCATCTATCACTGATGCAAAAGCTGTGGGAAAATCATTTTTCTTTGATATAGGCCAGTCAGAGGATATATTTCACAAACCATAATTTAACTTTGGTAGGCTACAGCAAAGTGAACATGCTGTGCACTTTTATACGTTTGTCATTCAACATTTAAAGTATTATTCGGTCAACATGGCTAACTGTTATTATCATACTCAGGGCAAAAAAATAAACTCAATAAAAAACCGAAACTCACCAAACATATCAGTGGAGCTCGTATCGCTGTGTGCGTGCCTGCGTGCGTAGAGCGGGTGAATGTGCCTTTCTTGTGTTTCGTTGTGTGCGACAACTGCAAGTGGTTTAAGTGGGGAAAAGGACGCACAAACGTAATGGTTTCACAACTAGTTCGCCCATTTAAAGTAACACACTACAGATAATACAACATAGGCCTGCCTATATTGTTCATATGACGACATTTGCGAAATATACGTTGTCGATGTATTTATTTAAGTGTATGCTACTACCATGCCTCAGGTTTATGTTGACAGGTGGTGGCCATGAACGCCAAATTTCATATTTTTTTGCGCTATCCTGTGTATACATGTTTTGACACGTATCGCTTTCCGTAGACACGGAAGTTCGAATTTGCAACGAGTTGATCCGGCGTGACATTCAGCAGGTAGACGTCCAGGGTCGGGGTTACTATTCACGTTACCCTATGACTCTACCTACGACGACGATCACAAAATGAGAGTACTTAAAGCAGGACTTATTCTGGCACCAAGATGCATCACTTTAAAAAAGGTCATATTTGCGTATATTGTAGCCTGCTAGCACCTTACCAATCGCTGCCAAGCATTTAAACGTCATCAGCCTTTTCCATGGCACAATATAAGATATAAGTAATCGAAACGTTTAATGAAATGTATTGCCTTATCTTGTATTTCCAGGTACTTATCAATAGCTGCCGGGCATGTTCTTCGGGCATCTTCCCGAACGAGAGGATCCGCAACATTGGGATTTCAGCTCATATTGACTCTGGGAAGACCACTCTGACTGAGCGTGTCCTCTATTACACTGGCAGGATAGCAGAGATCCATGAGGTATGACATGAGATTGGCATTCGCGAATTTGGTCTGTACTTATGTCTAAACTATAGGTTTTACAATAATCTGCCCTGTTATGTATAGGTGAAGGGGAAGGATGGTGTTGGGGCCACCATGGATTCAATGGAGCTAGAGAGACAGAGGGGCATCACTATCCAGTCAGCTGCCACCTACACCATGTGGAAGGATCACAATATCAACATCATTGATACACCAGGTATTGTTGGGCTCCAACAAGGGTGCGCAAGAAGTTGTCTATTACGATAGTTGCTGTGTCAGTTTGTCAGATACTAAAATAACAGAATATGGTGCAATAGGTTGAGAATAGACAAAGATCAAGTGTCCTCACGCACACATCCCCATGCCATCTGTTGCCTTTGTCTTTCACAGGCCATGTGGATTTCACTATTGAGGTGGAGCGAGCCCTGCGTGTTCTGGATGGAGCAGTGTTGGTTCTGTGTGCCGTGGGAGGGGTTCAGTGTCAGACGCTGACCGTCAACAGACAGATGAAACGCTACAATGTCCCCTTCCTCACCTTCATCAACAAACTAGACCGTATGGGGGCTAATCCCGATCGAGCATTACAGCAAATGAGGTACGGCTTGAAGAGCAATGAAAGGGCCACAGTGATATGAAACTTTAGAAGAATGTTCATAAGTCTTGCTACCTTTCCTTTCATATAGAGTAACACAATGATATTTGGGGTGAACGTTTTTGATTATCGTCCACATTGGGTTTCATTCTATGTGGAGAATTTACATAGAGACGAATTTGACAAGATCACACTTAAACCAGAAAGTTGTTAGACCTACTGAGAAACAATGAAACACAATTTATTTATTTTTATTTTGGGGAGGGGGTTGAGTAAACACAGCTACCAAACAGAATATCTCATTGTAAAGTGAAGAAGCTATGTTGACAAGAGTTTAAAACTTAAACTACCTTTTTTGTTCTTCTATTTTATATTGTAAGTATTGGTGGGTTTATGAGGTGCCTCTTGCTTCTCTTTCACCCAGAACTAAACTTAACCACAATGCAGCTTTTGTGAACATCCCCATTGGTCTAGAGGGGAACATGAAGGGCATCATTGACCTTGTAGAGGAGCGAAGCTTGTACTTTGAAGGACCATTTGGGTAAGATTAATCGAACAATGCATTATAATGAAATGATGGCAAATGATAATTGCTTGTGTGTTTTACTACTTGATGTAAACTGAAAATAAATCACCTAGCTACTGTGCTGCTTACACTAGGGTGCCACTAAATCCACTATAGCCCTGTTTCTTGTGGTACAGGTGAGTAACTGTTCCTGGTGGGGCTCTTACTTTCAACCTGAATTCCTCTCCACAGTCAAAATATCCGGTATGATGAGATCCCAGCTGAATTCCGTGCCGTGGCTACAGATCGGAGGCAGGAATTGGTGGAATGCGTGGCCAATGCTGATGAAGTACTGGGAGAAATGTTCCTGGAGGAAAAGATTCCGACTAAGGACGACTTGAAGGTTTGTGTCTAACTATAAAAACGGTACAGATGGAAACAGTGTCCACTCTCCCTGTTCAATTATCCCTGCTCCCTCTGCAGGCTGCGATTCGCCGGGCAACAGTGCAACGTCTCTTCACCCCAGTTCTAGTGGGAACAGCGTTGAAGAATAAGGGGGTTCAACCTCTACTGAATGCTGTATTGGACTACCTTCCCAATCCAACTGAAGTCAATAACTATGCCATCCTCAATAAAGAGTGAGTTTGGACTATACTTCTGAATTTGATAAAAGCAGAATAGTCGTCAGATAATTTATAATTATAAGCAGATATTTCAGATGATATTCAGAGAATATAAATTGAGCCATACTAGACGAACTCGCCAACCTTAATATTCCCCATTGATGTTAATGGCATTTTTAATGTACCAGGGACTCCAATGAAACCTATAAGATCCTAATGGACCCTAAGAGAGACCCTGCACAGCCCTTTGTTTGTCTGGCCTTTAAATTAGAGGTAAGCAATCCTAATCAATGGGTTTCCTACCCATGAAGCTTGTATTTATAGACTCTGCTGGGTTGTTGCAATCTCTTTTGCACTACCGTCTTGTCACATTGCTTGTGCCCAATACTAGGCAGGCAGGTTTGGTCAACTGACATATGTGCGAGTGTACCAGGGCTGCCTGAAGAAGTCAGAGTACATCTCCAACACGCGCACAGGCAAGAAGGTCCGGGTGCAGAGGCTAGTGCGCCTCCACGCGGACCAGATGGAGGTGAGAAAAAGGAAGTATGACTTCTGACATCAGTCAAAAAGGTCAAGTTCCTATTTAGCAAAGGGTAAACATGTCTTAGATGAATGCCACAGATTAAATATCTTTCTTTTCATATCTCTTGAAAAGACAACACGTGAAGTTTTCCTACAATGTTAATATTGATTTTATATTAAAAATAGTTTTTCTCTTTACAGTAGAATTAAATCCAGAACACCTTTTTCCTGAGACATTTAGATTTCACTACTACTAAACTGTGCGTTACCCCTGTCTGTCTTAATTGTGCCATGTCAGGATGTGGATGAGGTGTACGCTGGAGATATATGTGCTTTGTTTGGGATTGACTGTGCCAGCGGAGATACATTCACATCCAGGACCAGTGCCGATCTATCTATGGTTTGTTAATGTTAACAATCGAATTAAAAATGATTACAGTAGTCGCACCAGAGTATCTAATTTTAACGCTGCATTGGGGTTCTGCAGGAGTCCATTCACATACCAGAAGCTGTCATTTCCATGTCCATTAAGCCAACCAACAAGGTAAATCCATCTTATCTCGCCATGATAAGTGTACCGATCAAACCAGCCAGCATAAGGATACAATTGTCGCCTTCCTCATTCAGAATGACCTGGACAAATTCTCCAAAGGCATCAACCGCTTCACCAGGGAAGATCCAACATTCAGGGTGCATTTTGACACAGAGAGCAAGGAAACCATAATCTCAGGCATGGGAGAGCTACATCTGGAGATCTACTCCCAGGTCCAAGTGAAACGATATAAAAAAAATACATTCCTCGATTTTTTTTTTTTTCTTTTTTTGATAACTAAACCCTTGTGTTTTGAAATCAGTTACGAGAATGTTGTTTGGATTTTATGCACATTTATCCTCCATACTTTGGTGGTTTGCATTCCTCTCTACTCCTGCCCCAGCCTATCTTTATGGGCTCACACCTTTCCTTAACACTTCTCCTATAGTCGCACATATTCTGTGGACAGTTGTCAACGGTTACCTGGGGTGCTGATATGCAATCGAGGAGTGTATCTTTTTAATTTGTGTATGTTTTACAGTAATATGTATCAGCAACTGTTTACTTCACCACAACCCCATTTTTTGTATTTATGCTGTAGAGAATGGCAAGGGAATACAACTGCCCCTGTGTTATGGGAAAGCCCAAAGTTGCTTTCAGAGAGACCATCACCAGCCCTGTTCCGTAAGTAATCCTGAGACTTGTAAAACAGCAGCATGTTGTATAGCTGACCTTTTTTGTTTATTCCACTGCAATTCACAACTTGGTATTAGTTAGCGTACTATACAATTTGAATATTGTATAAACTCAGTTTGTTTGTTGAGCATAGCCATAGACTGTGTTGCTAAATCAGGGCAGCATTCCCTCTGCTATGGCTGAGTTTCTGTGTCGGGTGGCACTTTGCAATTGCAACAGCACTTTGGCAGTCTTTCCATCTGCAGTGCTTTCACTGCCTCTCCAGGAGACCAGGTGATGAGTAGCTTCCAGTTGATGATCTCCTAGAACAACAAAAAGTATTTTTTTAGATGATAGGTTCAGATCTGTTGTACCATGACTGCATAAATGTTTAGCATAGATCGTCCAGGCTGAATAAAACTCTTAATAGTAACACTTAACTTTACAAATTTAAAAAAGCATCAACAAAACATGTTTACCTGGGAAACTACATCATGTAGCCGAATATGATAAGTAAACATCAGTTGGTTTTTGTCAGTTTCCTGTTGTGATAGAAATGAGGAAATTGTTATCAATAAGCCTCGAGTGATTAAGAATTCACTGCAGATCATCATAAATAAGGTTATAAAATTTGTAAAAAAAAAAAAAAACATCTGTCAAGACTTTGTGGTTGCATTAAATCTTAACATAGCCTAACTGGAAATTTGGGGAGGGAAGGGGCAAAGAAACATTTAACCAAGTACGGTACCTGTACTTGCCTACACATTCAGTGATATGTGAGACAACTATCAATTGCGTTTTAATTAGTATACTAATGTATATATTGTATTTTGGGCGTACTTACCATTTGTGTGACATTCGCTACCTGAGCCAAGTTGTAGAGGGTGTTTTCATTAGATTCTTTCAGCATAACAATGCTGGATGCCACACCTCCAAGGTGCCAGAATGGCTCCATACCAGGGTCAATGTGTCCAAAGCTATCTGTTGATGGAACATGGATGTAGAAACACAAACACTGTCAGCCTGAGGTATGTGGCTTCATGGGACTTCATGGGACCCCACCAATATTACTCATTCAAGGAATGCGAACATAACTGCGTAGGCTTAGTAGGGTTTACACAGTGTGCGGATGACTGATGTGCCCATATGATGTTTAGCAATGTTAAAAGCACAGCATGTCCACTCCAGACCACAATGCAATCGTCATGTTGAAATCCCAGAACATTTGGAGGCCTCTGAAATTACGCAATAGCTGAGCTCGGTGCATGTAGTATGTGGATGTCCAGTGTCCTTTCCTACACTCACCTGGTAGCTCTTGCAAAGACAAGAGATCACTGCTCATCTTGTAATGTTGGTACAAGGTCTCCTCCTGAGCTGTTGTGTTGATCTGTAATAACCCCTCACATGAAACCTGAACTAGAGGTGAAGACTGTCTCTCGCCCCTTGGAAAGACAACCTCTGCGGAGCACCGCTCTGTAGTCTAAAAGAAACACAAGGCATAGGGTAGTGGTTCTCACAAAGGCTTTACCCATGTTCCACAAAAAAAGAAATGCTCCCTACTGTAGATACAAATTCAAACATTGTCAAAGCTAATAATATAAAAAGGCACAAAAATAAATGCATGTCCTTATGTACATTTCTAAAGATATATACACTAAGAATACTCAAAATGATCTCTTGAGCCATGAGAGTGGAAAAAGACAGGCTATAGGCGTAACCACATTTTCTAACCATGAGAGCAGCAGAGTCAACACTGTCACAATGGTTCATGCACACCCTAATGTGAGCCTTCTTATCTGCGCTGCAGTAAAACATTGGCAGCCTTACAGTTGACTTAACTTGTATAGAAAAATCCACAACATACCAAAAGTTAATGGATCAACCAATAGTGACAGTTGTATGTACACACAGTCTTTTCCTTGGCCTTTTTTTAAATTTAGAATCTCTATGAAAGCAAAGAATGTGTGTCTACTCAATAGGCCTGTCAAAATACAATGAAGTGGTAGTGTATAAGATCTAGTATCATTACATAGTTTCATTTGTAGAAGTCAAATTTTGCCTCAGCATTAAATCCCTCCTTTGCAGATCTCATAGCTGCACCACTATGTGCCTGATTGCAGGGACTCTCTTTAACTCCCCTCTGACCAAAGACACTTATGCACCCTTTGTTCTACGATAATAAACAATATCTTACATTGCTGATTATCTCCTGCACTGAGATGTCAAGATGATATTTCCTCCCAGAATCTGCAACCTCCTACAAAAAACAAACACACAAAACAAATTATACACAGGCCACTGGTATATGCCTTGCTGGCCATTATTCACCCCTGTAGTTTACTCAGCATTATTCTATAACGGCATTTATGTACAGAGAGCAGAAATCCACTGACCAACACATTTGCACTGTGGACGCTGTCCAGCTGGAACCATTTATATGGTGAGCCATAGCGAGTGTTGAGGTAGTGCTGGACCACCTTGGCTGCCCTTTGGGCTGGGTAGTGACTTGGATTCAGCTCCCCGGTGGCCATCACATGTTCTTCAAGCCTTTCCTTTAGATACAAACAAACATGAAGATGAGCAAATAACCACCTAGATGGAAAGAGAACAGGACTTTGACCCCCTGTTGTATGCAAGGCTCTGTTGCTTGTGCTTGGATGTCTGTAGATTTTCTCTACAGAATGACATCATAACATGATACCACATGTAAACCTATTGGAGCAGGAAAATGGGCATGTGCAACAGTGTGATAATATTGTGGGGAAGAAATAATAATCTTGCCTGTGAATCAAAAGTTGAGGTTCTTATTCTTTGGATTTTGCCGAACAGCTGCTGCCTCACTCCTTACATCCATACACTCAGACGGAGCTGTTACTTCCTGATTCCCTTAGAACAAGAGTTTAAGAACTGCCCCCTTTCTTAAAGAGACAAGCGTGTCTCTTTCTTTAGTTTAAGCCGCAAAATAAGCCCTTCTTAGTAGGCAAGTAGTCAAACAGTTGGATGGATTGGTGAAACCCATTAGCAATCTTGTTTGAGAATTTAATGATGATCTAATGGTAGTAGCCATGATTACAAAACGCTGTAATTATTCTAATAGAATGTTGTTTGCTTACAATTGCTGATGTATGACCTGTCCCAACTATTGACAAATGTACTAATTGTAAGTCACTTTGGAACCAAGCGTTTGCCAAATGTTGTAAATTTAAATTCCTCTCTCTATTTGAATAATATTTATAAGAATTCCACTACACATCCTTAAATAAATGTTTCCTTTTAGCATGCCCTCTACAGGCAGTGTATACTCTGCAACAAACTGACATCTTTGGTGGCAGTTTTGGTAACAAGTGTTATTCCCTTCTTCTAGGTTTGAATTTACTCATAAAAAACAGTCTGGAGGGTCTGGCCAGTATGGTAAGGTTATTGGCGTTCTGGAGCCACTGGAGCCGGAGAACTATACTAAGCTGGAGTTTGAAGACCAGACCGTTGGAACCAATGTCCCCAAGCAGTTTGTGCCAGCTGTTGAAAAGGTAAGAGAGATGGATGTTACCTATGTTTTAACCCTCCCGCTCTCCTAAGGCATTGCAGCATGTCCGTGTTGCGGTTGGCGCCCCCTACTGGCGAGTGCACCCACAGGACAGCGGGAGGGTTAACATGTCACATTCTACATTCCACCAAAACATGGACCTTTCACATCATTGCCCCCTCCCCTCCCCTTACATCATGTAGGGCTTCAGGGAAGCCTGTGAGAAGGGGCCCTTGAGTGGACACAAGATCTCAGGTGTCAAGTTTATATTGGAGGACGGCGCAAATCACATGGTGGATTCCAATGAGATCTCCTTCATCCGTGCAGGAGAGGGCGCTGTAAAACAAGGTTAGAAAGTACCATGAAGACCCCCCCCCCCCCCTCCCCATAAACACTCATGCACCCTGTATTAAAGATGTATATTTTTATGTTCAGTTTGTCATTACTTATAAATAATACACCGTGTCACACACTTTCCCTCACAGCCATGGAGAAGGCCAACAATGCTATATTGGAGCCAATCATGTCTGTGGAAATCGTGGCACCCCAGGAGTTCCAAGGAACTGTCATTTCTGGGGTTAACCGTCGCCATGGCATCATTACAGGACAGGATGGGTCGGAAGGATACTTCACTCTGTATGCTGACGTGAGTACACCATTAGGGGTTTTTATTTGTTATTTTTTTATTGTTCACAGCCATTATTATTTTTTTTTTTATGTATTATTTTCTTACATTTCTCCTTCCCAGATTCCACTGAATGACATGTTTGGTTATGCCACAGAGCTGCGTTCCAGTACAGAAGTAAGAACAATAAAAAAGACTAATAATAAAAATGTTGTTGTATTCCAAATCAAATGTAGCATATTCACAAGACTTTTAGCATTCGATGCATTTTGTAATATGCTGTAAAGAAAAACTAAAATACTTCCTCATATGTTTGTCTGAAGGGAAAAGGAGAGTACACCATGGAATATAGCAGATATCAGCCCTGCTTGCCATCCACTCAAGAAGAACTCGCCCATAAGTACTTGGAGGCTACAGGCCAGCTACCCGACAAGAAGAGCAAGTGGAAGAACTGAAAACAAGCTCTGCAGCATGCTGGACTCTGACATGAACACCCCCAATTTGGCCAAGACAAACTTTCTTACCATCAGTTATTGAAGAGAAGGCTTTAATTTGTGCAGTCATTCTGACATTTGTCAGTTTTTCATTGTACCTTTTTTTTTGCCTCTCTTTGATGTTTCCCCTTTGTCACATATTTATTACCTTTTTTATTTTTTTAGCATGAGTTGGCTCCTTCAACCCGCAGCCTACAGGTTTCGATGCAGTTATTGAAAATGCTTAAGGCATGCTCAGCATGGAGTGGCATATTTTTGTGCTATGTACAAACTATTGATGGTGGTGAAAGGGTTGCCACAAACAGAGAGAATGTGCTGTAGGTTTCAGATAGAAGATATTCTCTGCACCCTGCAAATCTCAGTGCAAAGACATAAATGATATTTCTGATATTAAATACTAAAGGACACCAACAGGGTTAGTTGCCTCTCACCTCTGCCTCCTCTGGAACATAGTTGGATTGGCTTGATCTGTCCAGGGTTTCAGGTCCAGGCTTCACTGATACAGGAATGCTTGCAGTGACCGCAGTCAACGCAGCTAGAACAACAAAGATTCTCGAGCCCATAGTTGACAGAGAAAACGAGTAAGAATCTCAGAACAGGGGAAATAATGTAGTTTCTTTGTATGCAGTGCAGGCTAGAAAATGAACCTCCTTCTAGACTGTGGTTATGCAATAAGTTGAATGTTGTGAAAAGACACAGTCCAGAGCCAGATGTTTTCTTGGCAGACAATGTATTTTTTTTTGTGTCTTATCTAAACAAACGCCTCCACTTTATCTGGTTCTGGTTTTCATGCTCTCATGCAACCCACTTGAGCTGTCAGTGCCTCAAGGCTTTCTGATGCTTACTTAAACAGATAATTATTTCAGGAACATTTTCCCATGAAATTTACAGCGGCTGAAACAGGTGTAATTAATAGGTTAATTTAATAGGTCACACCCCTAGCTGTGTGAGTAAATGTCTACAAGCAGAAGGCATTTAGTTCAATCCTACTTCAGTAATTCATCATTTTTTCTTGGGGAGACTTCAGCAGATGAGACTTTTTACCAGCATGACAACATTACATGGAACTGGAAGTTTTAACAGCATAATGCACTGCTCTTTTTCTACCAGATGGGCAAAGCATTATGTTGTATCAATATCACAAGGATAATTAAATGGACTGTGTTGGTAGCAGTGTTGATCTTTTTATTAGTGTGTTTGCACAAAAATGTTGTTATGCTGTTAATTAACTATTCTAACCCTTTAAAATCAATTTTCAAAGTCAATTGCAAGCATGCTTCAAGATTTTGCAGTGTCATTTTATTTAACTCGGCTATCCGAGAGAAAGTCGGAGTAGAGGTACTGCTCCTTCACGTTGAAAGGAGCCAGTTTAGGTGTTTTGGGCATCTGTTAAGGATTCCCCCTGGGTGCCTCCCTAGGGAGGTGTTCCAGGCACATCCAACTGGGAGGAGGCCTCAGGGAAGACCCAGGATGTGGTGGAGAGATTATATCTCCACACTGGCCTGGAAACGCTACGGGATCCCCCAGTCAGAGCTGGCCAATGTTGCTAGGGAAAGGGAAGTTTGGGATTCCCTGCTGGAGCTGCTGCCCCCGCGACCCAACCTCGGATAAGCGGTTGAGAATGTATGGATGTATTGATTTAATTTGGCCTGAAATACTGAATCAAATTGGTTTAATCTAAAGTGGAGGTTGTGACCCTCAAATCCACATTTTTAAAGTTGTTTACTATATAACAAAGGACCAGACACCTTTCTGATCTGGCAGTGAAATGAGTCAACAGGTTTATACATTATCTATTTATCTATTAACTATTTTAAAAGAAGATAATCTTCCAAAACAAGTGAAAGAAGAGTCTTGTGATATTGTGAGCAATATATCTGGGACCTGAGGAATTTAGTTTAAATAAAAGGGTTAGGTTAAATGTACTGCTAATACAGTATATTCAATTTTATTTTATGAGAAATGAATTATTTTTATAATATACTTATAAAGTTACTTATTTGTTCATTGCATTACATTAAATATTATACTGACATTTTACAATGTGCAAAAAATAAATGTAACCGTAAGAAACCAACTTTAATCACTTTAATAATGAGAATCCCTTAATAAGATCTGATGAACACGAACTAGACTAATGCTATTAAAATTCACTGCAGTTGTGTAAGAAGACCAACAGTTCCTTGAACACTTCTTTCTCTTCTAGTGATTTACAAACATGACTAACTATTGCAGGGGCGTTTCTGGCCAATCTGGCAACCTTGGCGAGATCTCAAAATGGCGCCCCCCCCCCCCAAATAAAAACAGGGTCAGGGAAAATAAAACTCTTATTTTTTTATAATAAACACAAAATAAGTGTTAAGTATGCTAAGAATGCAAACAAAAATGGAGAATCAACATACTGGATTAACATAATGAATTAATAATGTTATGTTATTTATTGGTTAAATGTGACAATTTTAACGGTAGTGAGAAGGAGCCCTTTTGGTGCCCCCCAACAGATGGCGCCCTAGGCGACCGCCTAGGTTGCCTATGCTTAGAAACGCCCCTGAACTATTGGATGGACTTAAAAACGCATCCTGGATGGACTTAAAAGTGACCTCTTGCTGGCATCGACAGTCAAAAGTTGATCTGCGAAGGCATGGATACCCTTTAGCACACAGAGCACCTCATGCTCCTGTTCCTCTTCGCCCTCCCGCCCGGCCCCTCCGCCGAACACGGCCGCGGAGCGCCACGTCCTCCGCTGCTCCTCCTGCTGACCAGGCCTGGCTGGGGGACGCTGGCTCCCGGCCCCTTCTCCGGCAGGTTGTTGATGAGCTCGTACAGCGTGAAGATGCTGAAGGAGATCTCGTCGTAGGCGGTCCTGGCGCCACACTCGAACAGGCATGCGAAGGCCACTGCCGGCGGGGAGCCAGGGCTGGGGGCCAGCTCCACGTAGGCTAGATCGGAGTAGGCGCTGGGGCCCTCGTAGATGACCCAGGGCCCGGACCAGCTGTCAGGGTCGCGGGGGAACAGGCTGAGGAACACCCCTAGGTCCCTCCGTGCGTTAGGCCACGTCGGGTGGGAGTACACCACCCAGGTGGGGGTGAGGAAGTTCCGAGGGGAGCAGAGGTTAGGTGACGCTGGGGTAGGTGCTTGGGCGGCCATATTGGCAGGGACGGGGGTGTGTATGCCCGCGAGGGAGGTGGGTATTGGGACGGACTTGCCAAAGGTAGGGCCGCGAGCCGGAACGCGACGCAGACGGCCGCCGCTCACGCCTGTGGGCAGCGAGGCGGGGAGGGACCGTCCGCGGGGCTGAGGCGTCTGCAGAGGGGCGGGAAAGCCCACCACGCTCCCGTGGCAACCGTTGCGCGGCTCCGGCAGCCGCTGCACTAGCTGTCCGTCCTGGAAGGCGGCGCCGTCGTCCAGACTCAGCGCCTGCACCCTACAGCCCAGCGGGCTGCGGGCGTTGCAGTACAGCACGCTGCTCCCGTCCTCCTCGTCCACCGACACCATCTGGCACTCCACGCTTTCGGGCCCCGGCACCGCCTGCCCGTAGCGCCAGGTGCGGCCGTGGCTGTCGCTGTGGAAACAGAAGGCGTGCGGCGTCGTCTGGCACACCTGCCCGAAGCACTGCTTGCAGTCGATGTGGTAGGCGTAGGCCGGGACGAGCAGGCGGCCGGACTTCAACTGCAGCCCGTGGCCGGGCCCCAGGGCGAAGGTGGCCCATTCTGTGGAGGAGCAGAGGTTCACCCATCTGCTCAACTGTGGTTGGAGGCAGCATTGTATTGGTTTGAAACTCTCTGAGAGACACAGGCCCCGCCCACTCGCGAGAGTCTCAAACTAGTCTCTGCCAAAGGCCTGACCGCTCAGCGGCCAACTTCAAACTTTCCATTGAAGGTGCAGTTAGGGCTCTCTCCCTATTCGCCCGGTGAATGGATGGGGAGAGAGCCATAACTGCACTCTTAATGGTCACCAACTTGACTCGTGACTGTATGCAAGCAGTTTTCATGTCTCTTCAGAATTCTTGAAGAGGTCGGTCTCTTCTTTAACGTCTGTCTCTACTCCTCCTCCCCAGAGTTCAAAGGTTAACACCATTTTTCATCAACTCCCCCTACATCTACATACACGTTTGTGCACAGTGTGTGTGTGTGTGTGTGTGTGTGTGTGTGTCATGTAAACAGGGTGTTGTAGGCTCTCACACACCTATATAACACATTTATCTTGATGAGTCACTCCTTTTATTTACCTTTAATGGCTTCCCCGATGACCCTGCTGGTGAGGTCAGTGACGGGACTCCAGGTGTCTCCGTGG
>JAODUG010029204.1:0-11557 GCA_027564795.1 Aphredoderus sayanus
GAGAATGAGTTGCTTGCCATGTCAGCTGCAGTTCACACCGCTTAACACTCGTAATGTACTCCGGGTCAAAATGACCCCAAATCACTAGCTCTCTGTGGCAGATAGAGGGCGCTAAACCTAATTCTACAGCTCACACAGACATGCTGGCACAACAAGGTGTGATTTTATAACCCGAGGACAACAGGAGGGTTAAAAGGCACAAAAAACAACACAAATACATAAAGAAAAAATTAATAAAGAAGTAAATACCCACAGCATTGCCAATTGAAAAACACACAAATCATACTCAATCAGATGGCGCCGCCGTGTGGCCAAACACGATATTTCTGAGTACATTACGAGGGTTAAAGTCCCTAATGAGTTGCTTGTCCCTGTCCTACCGTTATCAGGGTGGATGATCTGGAAATTTTTGACCGAAGCCTGAGTGACCCGGCCATGGAAGTTGAGCACGTAGGACTGCGTTTGTTCGTTCCAGCTGGGAGCTTTGTTCGCCAGCGTCACCAGGTTGTCCGTGTTGCCGTTCTCGTGACGGGCCAGCAGCGTCTCTATCTCCTGGAATGGGCAGCGAACACCACTTTTACTGTCCTCGCCGTGCCACAAACAGAAATACTACGGCCCATGCAGCGTTGCTCAAACCCTGGTCCCCGAGACCCCACTCGTATGCCTTGTCCACACATACACAGATGTACTTTAGAACTGGGGTTTTCCTGCTTCGTTTAATTAAAATAAAATAAAATAAAATCCCATCCACATTAAAACATTATTCATTAATTCATAACTTTATTTTTATTTTTATCCTCACCCACATGAAAGCACAACTGCATGCTTCCAAAGCACTATGAAGAAAAACCTCATGGAGGTAATGGTGCACTCTATGACTTTAAACAAAGCCCGGTGCACAAGCTGAGAATACATTTCAAGCCAATAACAGTTTTCCCTGTCTACTCATGAACAATGAAAACGTAGTATCAAAATATCTTTGCCCTGGAAGAAGTTTGCACTACTTGTATGTGCGGATGAAAGGCCAAGGTGCATTAAAAAAGCTACGTTTTTAAAAATAGCAGTGTACATGAAGACTAGGCATTAATTGTCTCCCTGCTCCAACACTGCTGATGTAAATAAATGGGTCATTATAAATCGCTGAAGAAGCCTGATAACCACCCATTCATTTGAATCAGGTGTGTTGGAGCTGGGAGACATCTACAGTACAACATGCAGTTAGTGTTAATTCCAGGACCAGGGTTGAGAAGCACTGCTGTGGACTACTAAACACACTGGATCTGTCAAAAGACGTACGCTTTTCGGGCGGATGCACACACGTTCGTCATTCTCCAACATGCCGGGGATGATCACAGTCATTTTCCTAGGACCCTTGAAACCTAAAACATTCTTCTCCTGAAAATAGTGTAGCGGCAGATTGTATTAGTTGACATTTACAGCTGCATAGGATAATGTTTTGCTCTGATAAAATAAGGACCGTAAATTGCTACTAAAGATCATGTGAAACCACTAGTATGTGAGACTTCTTGGATTTACTAGCACTTTCTGCCAGTATAGTGGGGGGGAAAGGAAGCGATGCACTGATCTGTCAGGATGAGTTAAAAAGATAACAGTCACTGACAGTATCTTCTGATTAATGTGAACAAGAAAATGTGCTGAAAGTAATAAAAGTTTCAAAAACATGCAGAGGGGCTGTGTGATGTTATCCTGTTAAACATTAAACTAAAAAACATGCAGAGGGGCTGTGTGATGTTATCCTGTTAAACATTAAACTAAAATCACATTGCAATTATGCACGATATGCATGATAACTGTTAAGCCATAATAATAAAATCCTGTTTGCATTCGTACAAAAATATCAGAGAAAAAATACATAAATGACAGAACTGGTTTCCGGTTATGAATGCCAATTAGTAATGATTGTAATTGTATTATAATACTATATGATCATAAGCACTTTGATAGAGGGCAGGGTAACATCTGTGTGTGCCTGAATGTCTGAGTGGAATCTTTTAGGGTGTAATATATAGTAATGTAGGTTAGATTATAATCATGCTGTACCTAAAACCCATTTTTGAAAAATGTAAAAAGGTCTTGTGAACAAGATGTTGCGACAGAAAGAGCAGTGTTTGCGGTTAAGTCAGATTTTCATCAGCCTTAGCTCTCAGATCAGATGGAAAACATTCAGCGATAAGAAGTAAAGAGGTAAATATTTCCATCAACATCCCTTGTATGGACTTAAAGGTGCAATAAAACAACAATTGAACTTGATGCAGAATTAGGTCTAAAAAATGTTTATGCAGTTTTTATAATATAGCTTGTAGCTAGCTTTAAGGGAGACCTATTTGTGTCATGTGGTTGAAACTAGAGTTACAGAAACATTGCTGCTAGATTTAACGGCTTAAAGATATAGTACGTAATTTTAAGCCAATACAGCGTAAAATTCACCAATATCTCCTCACAGTCCTCTGTGTGCTGAACCACTCACAATTACAACGCTGTATAGCCTTTGCAATGCATTTCCAATGTGTGGGCCGTAGCTTCTTAGGGAGCACCTTATGGCAATGGAGAGGCGTTTTTGTTTTGATTTCAATTCAAAGTTAGCAAGCGTTTACGAGAATGCCTGACTATACCTTTAAACCATACTCCTCCCACACTTTAGTGCATTTCCCGCAACTCTCTACCCCTCCCCTTACAGAGCTCAGGGGGGCAAAATATGGGTTAATGGATGCAAAAATAATTTGTAATACCTTTTAAAAAGCTCTGTGCCAGTCAGCAGAGAGCAGATATGAATGTAATTAGCAGAATGGACTCACATAGCAAATGGCTGCCAGCTCTTGACGGACTGACTCGGACTCTTTGATGAAGGGCTTTTTCTCTGGGTTTTCTCCTCCATCATAGACAGTGAACTTTGTTCCAAGCACATTGGACCTGAAACAGACACACGTTCAATTGTATGCATAAGTGGCACAATTATGTACCCTTATAGAATTCAGAATTCAAGGTTGTCTGTGTGTTTGTGTGTGCGTGTGTGTGTGTGGGTGTGTGTGTGCGTGTGCGTGTGTGTGTGTGTGTGGAAGGGAGGTTCATGTGTACAAAATGTTTTTATAGTGTTTGTTTATTTATATATATATTTATGTTATATATTTATTTATAAATAGTAAATCAATAGTATATACTGTAGATAGTAAAGTACTGTAGTAAAGTACAAACAAATTTACTTAAGTCAGTATGTTCATTTAGTTTTAAGTAAAGTTTCAATTTGTAATTAATCTGACATTGTTAAATTTGTTAAAACTTGACTACCCTATTATATTTAAATAATATCTAAATGGAAGGTTCTACAGACCATACTCTGGTGCTGTTTTGACTTCATAGTTGTTTCTTTGCTTTAGACTTAACAATAATGACATGGACTTGGCTTGAGTTTACACAATGCTGCTATAACTGGAAAGGCCCTTTCAGACCAAAAGAGGCAACGGCACCACTGCGCTCTGAAGCCCATCCATTCCAATGGCTTGCGCCGCACAAAGGCGGTTTTGCGCTGCGCCGAGCAAAGCGCAGGCGCAGAGGTTGCGCACCGACAAGAAGGTCGCACTGCGCTGCGCTGCGACGAGTTTCGGCGCGTCCAATAGAAACGAGGCAGCCAGCCAGAGACGGAAAATAAAATCGAGTATAAGTTGATATTGTGGCGTGTGGGTGTCTGAATCATGGTGTTAATCCCAATAAATAACACACGTTCACGCTTTTTGAGACATTGGGAGGAAAAGCCCTATAATGGTAACATGTTTACAACCAAGTTTCCAACTGCCATGTTTAAACGAGTGAACAATAGAACTTTCTTTAAGCAATAAAGAAGCTATACATTCTGAAAGTAAATGCATTTTACTGAATAAAACCACAACATGTCTAGTTACATCTACTCGTACTACTTCAATGTTTATTTTAATCGCTTAGCAACCTTCCTCCCTGCAAAGCCAGACAGTTATCTCACCGCATGTCGCCTGTGGTCTGAAAGGTCTGAAAGGGCCTGAAGGCCTACCTCAGCTTTCCTATGTAGCTGTTGGTATCTCTGGACAGGTCTGTTGGGTCAGTGGAGATGAGATAATTGGATGTTTTGCACTTCTTCCTTTTCCTCCCTGCCATCAAAAACACCTAAAAGACCACATGGTTGAGGATGTGGGGAACAACCAAAGAATAGAATAGCAGAAATATTATAGGACTTTGAGAAAAGCCTATGTCAGAGGTCTTCTCCGATTTTAAGACTGAGGACCCCTTTCCTGATAGAAACACGGTGGAGGGACCCCCAACAAATCGTATTTTGTTATTGCTTATTAGGGCGGCCATATTTCCATGCATAAAAGTATTTTGCAATGGTAATTAAAAAATGTACTGCACATTTTCTTTCCATTAAGTACACAATGCAAAGCAATTACTGTGCATTTTCAGACATATTTACATTTTTTAATTTAAATTTAAAGGATTGAAGTTTATTAAAGGAAGGAATAATTTGGTGGAAATCCTGCAGTAACTCTAAGGATCCTCTAGGGGCTGTGGATCTGCCGTTAAAGATATGTCAAAAAACAGCCAGACCCTCTTGCCATCGTCCTTCTCCACGTGGAGGTAGTAGGTGGGATACATCCCCTTCTCCATCCCTCTCCTGTCCCGGGTGATCCGACACTGGATGGTTACATCGCGGGGGGCGGAACGTAACGAAGACTTCTTGTCCATGTCCCCCATGAATATGGGGGTGTCACTCTGAATGGAGACATGATGCAGGGAAAAGGTGTAAGCCAATAGCTGTGGTATATCTCATTTATAGAGACTGCTAGTCATATTTGCACATATTGTAGCTTTTTCAGCCACAAATCAGCTTCACCCTCATGTTGTCCTCTGGTTTCAGATGCAATCTTATTGTGCCACCAGATGGCGCCACCTGGTTGTGTAGTTCTCTTTATTGTCAGCGCTGTGCGTATTTATTTCTTTATTAATTATTTCTTTATGTATTTTTTTATTTTCTTTTTGCAGTTTGACTCTCCTGTTGTCCTCGGGACATCATACTGTATGTCTGTGTATGCTGTAGAATTAGCTTTAGTCCCCTCTGTCTGCCACAAAGAGGTCAATTTGAGCAAGAGGACAACAAGAGGGTTAATCATGATGGTCCCTGAGAAGTCAAAAAACGTTTGTTTTGCATTCAGAAAGACTGGTGAGTCTGTAAACATAATGCTCAGATATTATGTCCTCAGATAGTATGTGTGTACACTATACATATGGAAATACTCTGCCAAAAGAAGGCATAAGTTGGGTTATTAACACTGGATGTTTTTGTGCGCTTTATACTTTCAATGATTTGTCCGTTTTCTAATGACTTCTCACCCTCTCAATTGAGTCGCTGTCGGAGGATGACCTCTCCCTGTAATTAGAGTTGAGCAATGCCAGACTTGTCTTTGTTTCCTCTTTTTTCTTTGTCTTTTTGGAATTGTTTGTACTGTCTTTTTCTTGACTTACTTCCTCTTGGCTCTCATCGTCACTTATTTGGCACATAGCTGCAGAAATGAGGACACACAAGTCATTTATCAGACCATTATTTGTATGAGTCCACAAAATGGATTCTCAATCCTAGTCTTTTATTTTCATTGCAGTTCTCCGATCAGAGCAGGTGCTTGCAGTCCATTCCCAGGTACATATCACAGTTAATAGGTGTCTGAGGTTTCATTCTGTCCCCGATTAGAGGACGAGAATGGGAACTGGATCCTCTTTCCTGTAGGACCTGACATCCTTTGCCCTGGCAAGGAGGTTTACTCACATGTGTTGAGCTGTTGTTTCTTCCTGGGGGCAGGAGGAACCGGCTTTTTGGACCAGTCCTCCTCCTCCTCCTCCTCCTCCTCCTCCTCCTCCACTTGCTTCTCCTCGTGCTTCTCCTCCTCCTCCTGCTCCTCTTCACTGTCATCACATTTATTCATCTCTGACTTCTCTGCAAATTCCTCCGCTGTGACAGTTTCCTGCCATGTGGCAGATTCCTCAGTGGGGGGCTTCTCTGCAGAAGGGGGGGGGGGGTCATTTTACAGCTGCGTTAATCAGGACTGAGAACTCGACAAGCATAGCCTGATAGCATGAATGTGAAGATGACGGGGTGATGGCAGGACAGCCACGGAGAAAAGTAAACAGCTGAAGCAAAGTGGGTGAATTATATAAGAGTGACATTGAGAAACGTGTTTTAATGTATTATTATCTACAGTAGGTTTGCAGTAGTAAAGGCCGATGCGATGGTTCCCACTTGTAAGAATGTGTAGAATGTAAGAATGCTAAATTTAATACAGGAAATATTTTACATTTGTTTTTGCTGAAATGGCCTTGGTTGTGCAGCATGATATTGTGCTGTCGGTGGGGGATAAACTCACTGACACAAGTTCTCTTACGTTTTGCAGTCTGCAGAAGCTTGTTCTTCTTCTCTGATGCTTTTCCTTTGTCCTTCTTCTTCTTTGTTCTCTCTCTCTTCTCAGTGTCCTTCTCTTCTCCCTTGTTCTGCTCCAACTCTGGAAACAGCAGCAGTTGCCGATGAATAATTTAACAACAGAAAATATCTAAATATAACACATGCTTACAGGAATACAGACACGCACACACACACACACACACACACAAATGCACAAAAACACACAGTGAAAGTATACCTGGATACACACACACACACACACACACACACACACACACACACACACACACACACAGAACAGATCAGAGATCTATTTTGATTTTATCCACAGAGATAAATCAAATACAAATATGTGCTTACTCATTAAGGACTTGGGCTGAAGACACAAACTATTTTTTAACCTATTAAATTAGATTTAAAAAAAGTTTTTTCCCCAATTAACAATGCGACTAACAATAAACCCATATACTATATTGTGTAATCAACCTGGGAAATTAAAACAATATTCATCCTTACGTTTGGCTTTGCCCTTTTTCACGGCTTTCTTCATATTCTTTTTTTCGTCTCCCTGCCTATCACTTTCATCCATATCTTTCAGTTCTGGCTCTCCCTCAATCTGTAAATCGAGGATCTTGGGAATGATAGGCTTTTCATTAGAAGTCTCATCCAGGTTCATAGTTGTTGTAAAGCCATGTTCCCCCAGTGTGATCTCTTCCACAGCATTATCATAAGCATGTTCAACCTGGCAATCTATACACAAACAAAAACCAAAAGATATTACTCGCTGAAGTATAAGATATACTAGGACTGCAAGTCCTAGTATACCAGGTGCATGTGTCAGGTGCATGTGTCAACAAAAGAAAATGCTAACACACATAAATAATAAAAGAAAGAATTAAGTTATCTATACCAAAAAACAGTGATGTTTACAATTTGAGAGAGTGAGTTTTAAAAGTAAGTTAAATGTTTAACTTGAATAAAGGCTATGTATGATAACTTCAAAAATGTAGCGTTTAAATTGCATTATTATTGTAATTGGTCCTTAAGTCCAAATAACTTTCTGATTTTAAATTTATACGTTCATTGAACATAAAGTAATTTAATGTTTTTCCTCTGCCAGTGTACCTATCCATACATGGAAAAAAAAGCAGTGGCACATAGAAAGGCTTGTTACTATATCTTCTTAGCCACAGATTATTTGCCTTAGTCAATAAATATAGATAAATAAGTAACATTCTGCTGTTTCCAGATTTTCATAATGACAGCTTTAGAGTGCAGTTGTATATTATGACTATGCGAGGCCACCAATATGCCACTTTATCCACAAACTATATTCATAAAGATGCAGTACTTTAGGTGTTGTTTACAGCACAAACCATTCAAAGAATTGCTGCTCTGTGATTGGCTGATGAGCATAGCTGTGTCATCTGAAGTGCTAGACTTTTGTTTTCGATTCTTGGGCCGAGTGTCCCGATTGGCCATCACCATCTGAGCATCAGCCCTCTTTTTCTGTTGTTTCTTCAGCAGAAGTGCTCTCTGTAAAATACTTGGTGTTATGACATCTCTAAACGCTGGTTGGTGCAGGAACAGGTTTAGAATAATTGATATTTCTAATCACTTAGATATAGAATTAGCCTTTAAGAGTTAACATGTAAACAAAGAAAAGAAAAGGATATAATTTAATATAATAATACAGGCATATTCCATTGTAAAAAGTTAGTTCATTTAAATAAATGTATGTGTTATATTGCAATTCTGCTGACTGTTACATAACCAATTACTGTCATTAATGAAATTGCTCAGGTTACAACTTCGGCCTCTTTTTGAACCTGATGTCATACCAATAGCCTACATCTCACTTTCAATATTGCATTGGCATTGAACTACAATTCTATTACACACAATAATGATTATTATTTTTTTACCTGGTTGTCAAGCTTCTGTTGACGTATATCTGGGTCGTCCATGTCTGTATGAACGGTAAATAAGGCTAAGTAATAAGATCCCTGCTACCCACAAAGAGGTCCTATGGTCAGTAGAGGCAGCAAGAAACTTCAAAATCTCAGGCAGCACAGACACATAGTTTTAAAGTTACAAATACAAGTATTCAGTGTCAAAGGCAAAACCCTTTCTCCATTAAATGTTAACCGAGTTCTACCGGTTCTATTATTCTCCTTCCATCTGACACACTGTATCCCTGCCACCTGCAGCAGAAGGCAAAGTGGATTAAATGGGGATAATGTTCTTAAAATCCATTGCATGCCTCGTGCAGGGTGGACAGTCTCCAAGAGCAGTGGAAAGTAAGCAATAAAGTATTCTCTAGGTGTATTGAGAAGCTTTTAGCAGGCGAGCATGGAAGGGTTGAGTCAGTAGGAATATGAATAGGGCCCAACTACGGACACCAGTAGTAGGGCCCAGCCCGTTGTAGTTCTGGTGGCACCCTACTAATTATCACACCTAGTTTATTACAATTACAATTATCACACACCAAGGCCACTTATTGGCTTATTTGACTTTTTAGTTGTTGCCTGGTACACTGTACCAGAAATTGTGTAGATGAGAAAGGCCAATTTCATCCATTCACACTTTCTATAATTGATTAATATGATTCAGGATGTCAAAGATTTGTGCTTAAATTACGTTATTATTATTGTTATTATTATTATTATTATTATAGGCTTTTCGACGTTGTTGTTTATTCTACAGAAGAACTGGATACAGCCATATGGATACATCATATATCGAGCCCATGATATCGGGCATCTGTTACTATGGGAACGTCAACAAATGCGGTGTGCCCAGCCGGGAAAAGTTGGTAAATATAAAGCAGAAAGCTATTTTACAACTAAACTGTCTACATGGCTTTTCGCTACCATTACTAGTAGGTGTTGCTTTTCGTTGCTCCTTTGAAAACGTAGCCCACTAGGTTTGTAATGCTTTGAGGTCTCCCCCATAAAGAACAACAAACATAACATCCGGTTTTTGTGTTTACTGTCATAATGTAAACTCACCAATGTATGGTTCCATCTGTATATGTTTACGTTAGATTTACATTAGATACTTATTAATTTTAATTGCAACAATACAGTTAATATTCGCAAACAAATACCGTAGTATAAAATATAACCGTTAAAACGCCTTCACCAGATGGCCAACTCTGCAATGCATGGGATGGAAGCGACCGTTCTCAGGTGAGAATTCCATAGCACGGTTTGCATTAACAGTACGGCCTACTCCAGTCTCTCTTTTTCTGACTGCAGAAATACTTTAACGCAAACCTTAACTTGCTATTCTAAGATCCCCATAATTTGTGACTTTTAAAAACACAATGTACGTAGGCAGGACCCGAGGAAAATCGTTTCTCCTTTTTTTTTTTTTTTTTACAGCAGTATTGTGAGAAAGATGGTTCTGACACTAGAGGATTTTGTCGACGTCGACATCGCTGAGCCAGAGAGGGCAGTTCTGGAGGATTTGTACTTCCAAGTCCTGTCATTCTGCAAACATTGCGACTTCAATAAAACAACAACCGCTTTGATGCTTTCGATCATAAAGCATATTCACCAGGCTAATATAGGTAATTAAAAAGTTCCACTTATATGCTTCCAGTTGGCTACTGTAATTCTCCTGACATGTTCAAATCTATCATTCAACTTTTTAATGGTGAGGGAGGGAGATACTGTATGTGGAAGGGGAATGTAAAGAGTAATAGATGACTCCATTTCAGTCACCAGCTCATTGAAATCCTAAAAACGTTTAAATCTCCCGCCACAGATTCAGAAGATGACAACATGGAGCAGTGGTTTCAGTTGTGCAATCGCCTTCTGTTATACCATGCAGTCAGGGTGGGTAAACATCCCAGATGTCAGACACTGTTATCATTATAATATCTAACAATTAGTTTTGACTGCAAAACCATAAACATCGCCCACTTCTATGTCTACCACAGGGACCTTCATTTCATTTGGGCATATTCAACTTTCAGGAAGTGATGCAGATCTTCAAGTTCATACACAACACATACTGCAGGAACTTTCATCTATACAAGTGTTTGTTCACTCCGCAGGTAGTAACGGGCACTGCTACTGATCTCGTTTAAGGGTACAATGCATTTGTGTGCTCACTGTTTATTTTGTCACCTTTCTCCACAGAGGACACTGGATCTGTCTTTGCGGTACAGTGGTGTACCAGAGAGTACTGCAGAGGAATCTCCAGATGTGGGTAATGATTTGGAGATAAAGGATAGTGTCTTGGAGATAACGGGTAATGATTTGGAGATAAAGGATAGTGTCTTGGAGATAACGGGTAATGATTTGGAGATTACAGATAATTTCTTGGAGATAAACCAGCAACCTGGGCCAGAAATTGATACATTGTAAAAGGTATTATCCTTAATTCACAAGTGATTAAAAATGTATTTATTAAACACAATCTATATTCAACCAAATAATCCATGTTAGTGCTAAACATTTGGAGTATCTTATAAAAATATAAATTGTTTTATATTGTATCTTAATATTGCTGTTGGTATAAAAAGTTCAATGTGTGCTATTTACGTCTGTTGCAATACTGTTTGTCAAACAATCCTCTCATGCAGTCCAGTCAAGTATTTGTTCTAATAAAATCCTTTATATCATATACTGTATTCTGTACAATATTGTACATGCATTCACACCGTACAGTATGTATACATTTATCATACAACGGTCAAGTCAAGTCTAGTTTATTTATACAGCCCTTAATCACATTAGTGTCAAAGGGCTGTACAAGCCCAAATTTCACATGGAAACAAACCCCCGGTTAACCTGCTCCTCCACCTGGGCAAGGAAAAAGTTCCATAAAACCCCTATTGGAAAAAAAGGGAATCGGATGTTCAGATGTTCTTTAATGAAAAAGTGCCATTAGTACTTAAGGAATGATTTGGTTACAAGTAACATTTTTACAATCTCTGGTACCGTAACTGCAGGTCAAAAGGTATATGTATAAACATGCTTCATTTCTTCTTTTACCTTGTTTCCAAATCGTTTACATACTGTACAGTACACGTGGTATAACACAAAATAAAATACAACAGGGACGATCATTATAAAATATTTTCCTAAACAGAATTTTATAGTTTTTATA
>JAODUG010029215.1:0-17721 GCA_027564795.1 Aphredoderus sayanus
TACGTCATATGGTTTGTTGGTCAGAGTGGTTGAAGTTACGGTGACAGACAAATGGTTTATCCAATCAAGTCACAAGAGGTTTATGACAGAAACCGCCCTAAACAAACAGTTCTTATGGACAACTTCCCAGATGGACTTGTGAAACAATTCATCTGGCATGTCAGGTTACCACAGTGGTGGAACGAGTGGAAACCCTTCCCATCTTCTGTAAGAGACTCAAGACACATCTCTTCACAATCCACCTTGGTAGCTTGACAACTGACCTCGCCACCTCTTAGCACTCCTAATGAAGCCCTGCACTAACATCTCATGCTCTTATCTCTCTATGTATTTAAATAAAATAAAATATGTTGTATTAACTTTATTAGCCAGGCCATTAACTATTGCGCTTTATTAGCTATGCCATTAACTATTGCACTTTATATGTTTGACTGTGTGGTAATAGTATAATGACATTATGCTGCACTTGTTCTATTTAGAATATTGTTTGCTTTTAATTGCTGGTATATGACCTGTCCAACTACTGAAAAATGTACTACTGTACATGTAAGTTGCTTTGGATAAAAGCGTTTGCCAAATGCCGTAAATGTATTGACTTCTTCTTACGATAGCGGGTGACACCACTACATTCTGGTGATATGCTGCCCCCTAACTGCTTGGAATCTGGAGTTTGAATTAGATGGCGTGACAAAACTACATAGATCACCTTTAACTGTAGCTGAAACCAGCATTTTGTCAACGTTGCATGCCCCTCCCACACATGTGCTGAATGAATGCCCCTCTAATCCTCCCACTGCTCTTATGCTTGAATTGTTCTCTACCCCTCCCTTAACAATGTGCATGCATGTTCACTTTTGTATTTGAAACATTTACCGTAAGCATACTGCAAATACTTATCAACGTGTTGGCTTCTTTAAATTATAGCATAAGTAAAGTAAAAGTAATGCCTTTAGACCACCAAGCAGACATTTACATTTCAATAGGCTTTATTATTAGTAGTAACATTTGGATTCAGTTTTCTCTCAGGTAGCCCGTGCAGTGCCCCCATTTACCCCTAGTTATGCATGTTTCTCCAAATGAATAATTCATGTTTGACTCTCGTTAAACCAATAGAAGGATTCAACCCTTAATCCTACTTTTATTGTGCTGTTAATTGCTGGCCACATGGTGGCAGGATAGCATTATTCTCCACTATACTGTAGGTTGACCCAATTTTAGAAAGGGCAAAGGGTGTTGTGACATTCAAGTCACCACATGTTGTATTAATTCCCATCAAATAGTCTGGCTCATTTCATGTAATGGTATTATTTAATATGTTTTACTTGTAATGGGTAAGTTATGTTACGGATCACTAGTAACAACAGATATGTCTGCACCTCTGATGATATTCATCACAAAAATAAAGTTAACCCAGTACTGTATGTTGATTACATATCTCAAAACATTTGCCTACCATTGCTTATATCCCTCGTGACGCCCTTAAAATGTTGTCTTGAACCACTAGGCGGCACCATCTGATTGTGTATGATTGTATGGTTCTCTTTATTGTCATTGCTTTGTGTATTTATTTGTTTATTGATTGTTTCTTTATGTATTTGTGTTGTTTTATGTGCCTTTTTAACTCTAGTAATGTACTCAGAAATATTGTATTTGGCCACACGGCCATCTGATTGTTTATGATTTGTGTGTTTTTCAATTGGCATTGTTGTGTGTATTTATTTATTTATTTATTTATTATTTATTTATTTATTATTTAAGTATCTGTGTTGTTTTTTTGTTCCTTTTACCCTTCCTGTTGTCCTCAGGTTTCAAACACACACCTTGTTGTGCCAGCAGTGCACATCATATGTGTGTGTAAGCTGTAAAACTAGGTTTAGCGCCTTCTATCTGCCACAAAGAGCTAGTGATGTGGGTCATTTTGACCCTGAGGACATCATAAGGGTTAAAGTAGATTACTTTATAGCATTTAGTGAATAGTTTCTTATTGTGTTATTGTATATCATGCATCATTCCAATTTCTTAGAATTCTAGTAAAATATTCCTGTGCCAAGTGCAGTCTGTATTGTGGGGCTGCAAGTTGTCACGAGGGACTATCTTGGAGTTCTCCTCATTTGACTTCTCAGACATCGCCTCAGGCCAGTAGAGCAGCTCTGGCTCCTTGTGCTTTGGCTGTGTCCTGAAATCCTATTGGACACATCATTATTCGTCCTCTGCCTTTTACTTTCTGCCTTGACAATATTATATACAGTACATTCCTCTTCATCTACTCATATTGAAGCCAACCATGCTGAGGTATAGTGTGTCCATGTACAACGTACAATACCTGTCTGGGGGGTGAGTATCCCCTTGACAGTGTGTTGTATACATTCAAGTAGAACTTGTTGTCAGAAGAACAACAATAAATGGGGAAAACCTGGGTTTGCCAAGTTACTTCTACAGTATTTTCCAGGTACTCTACAACGTTATGTGAAACTATTAAAAGTGAGGGTGTGAGATGTACAGTAGTATTATACAGTAATTCATGTAAATCAGTAATAAAATAAGGACATTTGGAATCAAGCAGTCTTAGAGCATCATGGTGATGAATCACAAACAGCATATAGAATTGTTGCAATAAAAAGAAAGCCATGTACAGTAGGATCTTTTTTAAGTTTGTTTGATGTGGCACTTGTACTAATGATATACTGTGCATATTTTCTAATGCATCTAAAATATGGATAATATGGCTGCCATGTTTGCCTTAGGGCTGTATGGTATTCTTTTATTATACTGACACAAAAAAAACAATTGTAAAATACTGCACCAGTTGGCAAATTCTAAGGCTGATAATCCAATATAACACGTCTGGTGAGGTGAAATCTATGTTGCTGGGTATTAATAAATAAACAAAGCCTTTTTTGTTCTTTCCGCCACAACTATACTGTCGATATCACGAGCGCACCAACATCTCAGACCAAAACAAATGCTGCATGGGTCACACATACATGCACTAACATTAACCCCAGGCTATGAAAATAAAGAACAGAAGAGCTTGGATTACAACACAAATGTTAGTAGTTAGTAGTTATTGCTGCTACTGTAGGGTACATTTTAAAATATTGTTTGACCTTTAAAGCTCAATTAAGCAGAATACTATAGTTAACATGTTAAAGCCATCTTATTTCAAACTGCAATCAGAAGTAACGATATACTTTTAAACATTTTTCACTCGCTTGTCTCTTTTCATTTATGAACATATTTGTTATGTGTCTGTTATTTTTGCTTCCTTTATTAATAGTTTAATATTTCAGCTTCCAGTTTGGATTAGCTGAGGAACAGAACTTCTGATTTGTCAAGTGTTTGTGTCAAAAGTAGGCTACATAAGTAGTGTCAGATGCCATTTGGACACACAATGCTTTCAACTGAGAAAATATATTAATGGAAAATTTGATATATTATCTTTCATTTGCACTGTTTTGGTTTCAAACACTTGCAGTAATTTTGCTCTGAATAACACATGATGTTTTCCAAGGTATTCGCTTACAGCATTATATCTCTATCTCATTAAGCAGTTGCTAAATGGTAAGATGCAGCAGTGTAGTGCTCTGGATGCTTTATTCATGTCTTCAAATGGCTTTTGGAACCTTAAGTAATCATGCAAATATGAAGTTAATATACAAAAACAGCGTGAGAGGGATAAATCACCATGTACACTATCTGTTCTTGTAGTTGCAGAATTTTATTTGCAACATAACAAAGATACCAGCCTAAATTATTCACTACCCAATGCATCATTGGAGCATATAAACGCATGCACGTGTGTACACATGCCTGCGCGCAAACACACACACACACAGACACACAGAAACACACTCCATATCTCCCTGAATCTCTCTCTATACTTTTCTGTAATGAAACACTATTCACCAGCCAGTTCTTATAATAATTAATGGCCTGCTGTAGTGATATCGTAAAACATTTCCAGACACCATATACACTAGGTGAATGTTTTCCCTAAATATATAAAAATGTGTTTCTGAGAACAAATAATTTATCTGACATTAATGTGTTCCATTACTTCCACAGTCTTTCTTATGGATTGTGATCTTTTAATTTAGTTATTTATCCCATTATTTCTGAAAGAGAAGAAAAAAGATAGATGAGAGCATCCAATCTTTGCTGGTGTTGCTAACGTATGGGAAAAATATTTTTATACTGACCTACATCTAGATATGGTGGAATGTACCACTAATATGGTGGTGTATGGATTGGCCAAAGGGTGCATGCAGAGTGGAGATATCACTGTTTTTTGCACACCAATGGCATTTTGCCAAAAATATTATTAACCATTATGATATCATCCGGGTCAAAATGACTCAAATCACTAGCTCTTTGTGGTAGATAGAAGGCGCTAAACCTAATTCTGCAGCTTACACAGACATATGATGTGCACTGCTGGCACAGCAAGGTGTGAGTTTTCATCGTTGTCGTGAGGACTGGGCATTTATGGTATCGTCAGCACTTTATGTCAAATTCACCATATCTCCTCACGGCCCGCTACCTTGCTGTCCTTCTCAATGCATTTGCAATATACTGTATGGGGCTGAACTTCTGAGGGAGCACCTTATGTCATTGAAGGAAGAAGTGTTTTTGAGTTTGAAGTTAGCAAGCTTTCTCGAGAATGACTGACCCTACCTTTTTGTTGTTGTGTGGTCTGCACCACTATGTTTGTGTTCTTGTTTATGGAGACAGGGTAGTGTAAAAACACCGGATTATTTTTTCAGCATGTACATAACAGACAGCTAATGGACTGCGAGGCGATATTTGGTGAATTTTAACAAAAGTCTATTAATAGATTATTATACTTTTGTGTTAAGAGCCTTTCTGCTTGATTAAAGCCTTCATTCACGCGTGCAATATTCATGTATTCGCTGTGAACAAACAACGTATCTGCATTATTAATGGACCAAAATTATGTTGCGTTAGTATATTGTTCTTTCGAATGAGTTTTGATTGAATTATTTTGATACTCATAATGTTAAGAAGACGTGCAATCTTGAGCAAAGACAGTATGAAGATATTATCTTTGTACCTAAGTATTTTATTTTGTAATAATAACAGTGTGAGATAACAGAGTGATTAACTTGAGGCAATAATGATGCCTCCAGTTATGCTATAATTAGTAATGTACAGTATCATCTGCTACCTAAGAATGTCTTAGCAAATTCAGCATAAAACATGGAACACAGTAATTTGAACAGCTTTACAAATGATATCAAGTCACATGCCCATACTGTAAAATATACAGTGAAAACAAGGGTTTTGTGAAAATGAATATTGAGCGCCTATTATCCTTTTGAACATTATCCTATGAACATTAACTAATTATAAATCAGTACATTAGATATTACTATAGGATTAAGGCATTTTCCTGGAACAAAAATGTATTTAATAAAACTAGAAAGTGTGTTTGACTATTTTGGTCCTTATTGGTCTCCAGCTGCTTGGCAACAGGACTCCTCAAACTAATCTTATTATTACGTTATGTATTCACATAACCCTTTGTAACTATTTTGTGCCTTTGTGGAATATTCAACACAGGAGTATTTCATTTGATTTCATCAGTGTTCAGTGAAATCATTAGTGTTACAGTATGTACAGTAGTACTAATCATTACTTTTCTACTTTTCTACCTTTCTAGTATGTACTTGTCCAGTTCTTCATGCTATAAGCTGTTCACACACTTGACCTTCAACTAATATGCACAGTTAAAATATGTGTATGCTCATACTGTATTTATAACCTACTGCCTTAGAAACCACATTACTACCATGACATTACAGTATATCTTCAATAAATTAAATAGGTGGTAAAACATTAACAACGTTGTGTCAACAGTAATGTTCCACTTCACACAGATTCTTATCCCGTACAGCACAAGGGCATTTAAAAGGATGAAATGCTACCTGTGTGAAATATATCCTCTAAGAGTATCAAGAATTCAGAATTGTTTCCCCTATTTACATGAGCAGTATATTTAATTAAATGCACATGTATACTTCTCAAATTGGCATTACATGAACTTTGTTAATGAGTGTAAAGTGTATGTGTTTGATACTTTATCCTAACAAAATGCTGTAATCCTGCCAGTACTGCAGGTTAGCAGCATATTAACTGACACATAGTTGCATTATTGGAATACCGTGGTAACTGTAGAGCACATGTCACTGGGTCAAAAGGTAGTATATTCATTATTTTAAAATATTCCAGACATTTGGGAGCGTTGAGTTGGAGTTATTTGCACAAAATTAAAATTGTTAATTTTGTTCACAAACAAAAGATATGCAGGAATACATATATTTCTTGATGGCCATACTTTGAAAACATCATACCTTATCATACCTATAATATAGCACTGTACCTTCTAAATTGCATGCCATTACTGCTTTATCCACTACAAAACTCTTCAGTGCCAGACACATGACTCATAGGTCCTGTTCTCAAACCCTTTCCCTGTTATTATTTTAGCTTATGGACACTTCCGTGGCTCATTGTGATAGCCTTCCCTTCCACCCCTGCATCCCAGGGAGATGTTCTGCAGAGAAGATGCTCATAATAGTGCCTCGGTGTCTGCTTTCTGCTGTGTTTCAAGAGAGGGCTAAAAATAGCCAGAGAACATCCACTGAAACATATAGTAGGCTTATACACGAGACAACACGACACTCACACGTGCAGGCAAACACGCACACACACACACACACACACAGTATACTTTGACATATAATTGGATTGTGAGACACACAATGACTTATTGTCAGTGATTTTTGTTCTTTCTTTTCATCTTTACATCAGAAGAGGTTCCCACTGTTACGTCAGTATATGGATACATACTGCTGTTTATTTCTATTGGATTTCACTTGTGAATGATCATTCACTCACCTACTGTATAATTTATTATAAATGCACGCACAGCAGATAGAAGCCAAATGTGTGTTGTTGGCAAGCATAACGCTGATGAGTTTAAAATGGCTGTAGTGGTGATGAACTATATGAGCGGACATTTATTAAATGCTAACACTCAGTATGGAAGCTGAAAGGACTGTGTGTGTGTGTGTGTGCATAGCAGTGCCTAAGCCAAAGTGGATAGTGAGAGAGGGAGCGTGTGGAGCTCGACAAGAAGGGAAAAAATGTGTGAGAGAGAAGGAGACGGATAAGAGAAGGGGAGGGGGACTTAGGGCAGTGCAAGAACTGTGCTATTCTCCAGCTAAAGGCAAGGTGAACACTCCGATCCTCTGGTAGGGCTCCGGTCTGACGGAGAATTCCCTTGATTGTGGCTTCGCGTCTCTCTCCCCGCTGTGCAAGCCAGGGATAAGAAAGATAAGAAGGAAAAGAAAGGGGGAGAGAGAGAGAGAGAAGGGCAGGGGGGAGTTACTCGCACGTCCCGCGCACCAAGCCCGCCTGACAGATGGCACCGACGGAGTGTGATCTTTGACTCTCGCCCAGCCACCGGCTCGCTCACTTACAGTAGGTGACGTATGTCAGCTCTTCTGCTTTTGTGGCGCGCTCATGTGCTTAGATGTGTATTGTGCCGCACCGTTTTGTCTTGAATGAGCCTGTGTGACTGCTTTTGTGTAAATATCAATGCATGCATGCATGAGCAAATGGAATATAAGGTCACAGACAGTGCCAACAGGACAGAATAGTGTACATCACCACCTCTTCAGCACCAACCCAGAGTGTAGTTAACCCATGCTCATTAATGGAACCAAGTGCCAGATGACTTTATGGGTGTCTTCTCCTCTTAACACTGTAGGCTGCCTGTTAGGCTACTGTATGATAACTGTCTGGCTGAAGGCAGCAGCTTTTTTTTCTGCAGCCACCTGCACCTTTTCTGCAAGGTTCACTGTAAAGGAAATTGATGCCTCTATACTGGCAGTCTTCTTATACTCGTGCACAACTACAGATTGGCACATGGAATGTTTATGCAGACCTCGGCGCAATATAAGTCTGTGGTGTGAATAAGCTATAAGAAATGATAAATACAGGAAAGATGTGTGTGGTTTATGAAAGACTATTCCTAACCTAAGAGGAAGCAAATACCATCAATATAGTAGCCAGTGTCACAAGCATTGTAGTGTACCTTGTTAATGCAAACTGATCATTACATTTGGGTATACTGTAGTATACAGTATATTTTTACAGTAATACACAGTGCGCTGTATGCACCTGAGTTACATCAGGTGGTGTCTTGAACCTTAGCCAGCCTTTCTTGTAAAACCCAGTTATAACACAATGTACTGGCATGCCTCAAAATGCTGTACGCTGTTGGAAGTGCATTGTGTGGTTTCCTTGGGAAAATAGAAGACAAGTGCAAATCTGTGATTTTTCAATGTGGGGAAGTTTGCATGAGAAACAATAGCTGAGTGTCAGAGCTCTGTTGCTCTCTAACAATTCACACACCCTATTCGCTCAACCATCATTACTTTCACATATTTCCCTCACTGTCAGAAATATGCTCCCATATTTTATTTCGTACATGTATTTTGCCTACACACCAGGCAGAAGTGTAACACATAGCAGAACACAATACCAGCAACCCTTTCCTGCTGTCTTTTATTACACACATCCACACCCCATTTACTCATTTGTTTTTCTTTTCATGTTTTTATAAGCTTGTGAGATTATTCATGTAAACTTAGAACAAAGCCCCAGAATTGTACCATAATTTTAGAAAATCACATGTTACAGTTACACATGTGGATTTCTATTTGATCATTCTAGTCTTTGTTTCCAGTCAAAGACAATCTCTTAAGTACCTGTAAATGTCTTACAGTATCTTGCCCAAAGCTGGAGGGCACAGCCTAACACTGTTATTGCTTTTTATATTGTTATTACTATTGTTACTATTACTGGATTTATTGGAATTCTGTTGTTGTGCATGTTGATATTTTGTACAAGCCTTTAAGGATTGTTTGTTAAAGGTTCCATTAAAAAGCATGTGGACTGCTGGCCTATAAACACACAGTTGAAATTGACATCTCAAGTTGAAGATAAGCGGTCCCATGATGCTAATGTTACTGTCAGATCCATACAGTATATAAACTAATATTAAAGAAGGTGCCAGTTGTCCTGCTCAACAGGTGCAAGATGTGAAACACACCAAGCATAGTGTGTATGCACCGAGCTAGTGGTCCAAGATGTCTGATGAACCAAGTTATCACAAACACCACTCCTGTCTTTATTCAGTCCCTTTAACTCTGAGCAGGTTTGACAATTTTCTCAGATGATCTTAAAGGTATATTTTAGTCAGGACTGTAAGCTAATACCTTTTTCGTTAAATTCCCCAAATAACATTTGAGGGGGCGCTGCTTTGGTGGGTGATGTAATTATCTAATAACAAATGCACCAAGTCAGACAACAGTACTATCACTGTTCTAAAGCTCTGTGTGTAAACTTGTCCTTGATCACTTGCCTGCTGTTAAATTTGCACATCGGGTTGGTCAGGTCCAAGTTCCTTACTCCTGTATTTTTTCTTCCAGTCTTGGTTGTGAAAGGTTTTGTAAGTAACAGCAGACCGGAGCAAGTGTTTGATCTAATAGTTGGCACTATCACTGATACTCACTCACTCGGCGCTTCTCCAAAGTAAAATCACACACAGTTGCCTAGCTTAAAACTCTGGACTGGCGCCTCAAATCAAATTCCATTTAGAGCAGCCTATCAGTCTCTGTTGATCTCTCGAGAAGTTAACAAATTAAGTATTAGCCTATCATGGAAAGTCCTACATACACTTTGTTTCGATTTTGAAAGTTAAATTAATGTATGCACTGGAGAGCACTCAATGAAATGCATGTCTCTACATCATCAATACACAGATGTGGATCTATAAAAATCAAAACAATTCCCTTTTCGATTGTTGTGACTGAGTAGTTGCACAAAATTCATTGCTTTTTTGTGCGCTAGGATTCTTGCCCTGATCCTAACAAGTGTTGGGTTCAGGGCAGTATCCCTCTTGTATCCTGTTGGGAAAAGATGGCTCTGGCTGGAATGGTTGCAGCTGTTCTCATTATCATGTATTTAGCATGTGATTTTGAATGTTACTAGCATTATCTCTTGGCCAGTGTTATTACTTTGTTTATTAGTGAGTGATTACTGTAACCTACTGTATAATAAAAATCAGCAGCAGGCAAGTTGGCATGTCTGGCATGCTTGACAGGGATTATCAGGTGTTTATAATAAATTGGTTTAATTTTGGTCATGGGGCATGTTTAATCAATCTCTATTTAAAAGTACATTACTTATTATACATTCTGAATGAGAAAATATTTTTATTGAATTGATATTAAGATGAGATGATAAGATAAGATAAGCTGTTCTTGACTTTGTTGACTATGATTTTTAAATTAAAGCCAGTTTTCATATCAAAACAAATATAATGTCAACATCTAATATATTATTTTTGCACTAGGGTTATTAGAAAATATGTTATTTGCTTCATTACAGAGTTGTATTTATGGTGAGTTAAGGCACCTCAGCCAGTCACATCCCTGATGTGGTTTAATTGCCATTAAGGGAAGCAACAATATTGGAAACATTTTCTGAGTTCTGGTTGTGAGCATGATGGAGATGGAGAGACACTCCACTCATTTTATTTATTATTTGTGTCCTCTCAATGTGATGTTTGCCATTGTGACAAGTCCTTGTGAAGGCAACTTAAACAATACACCACACTAGATTCAGGATAAAATGCTGTATCACCAATTTCTCCATGATACAGGGTGAGATCTACAGTACAGTATGTATTTATCGTGTGTGTGTTTTACAATTAATTTATCTGGAATCAAATTCTGATCTAGCTTGATATGATAATATAAATTTCTTCAATATTTACTTACATAAATAGTATAGTAGTATATCATACATATTTTAAGGGTAATTATATTACATTTACTTAATATTCCTAATAAGTAAATCCTTCATCTTACTGTACTGTAGTTGTAACTTGATTGATTTGTTGGCTTATTAAAATTCCAGATGTTCTAAAACCAATATAAGTGTCAGATCCACCGTTTTTGTTGCAAGCCCATTAATTACTTATTAAATCTATTTTTAATCCAATTCCAGGAACCCACTAGTTTAATTATGGGAAATTGACACAGCAAATGGAAAAATAGCCTGTAACTTGTGGCATATGAGGCATTGTAGAACAAATTAAATAAAAACAACATCCAGTTCCACTGCCTATGGCTAGAATTAGCATCAGTCATCTTGATGTTTGCACTGTATGAGGTGTGAGGTCTTTTATTCATACATCATCTGTCTCCAGTAGCCACCGTGGACAGTATTTTTAGCTATATGTACTGTAAGTACGGGGAAGAATAAAAAAATAAGTGATATCTTTCAAATCACTTATTTGTACAATACATTCTGTACAATACAATAACCTATTAAATATGGTCGGTAAGATAACAGCTCTTTCACAACATTGAATAGCTGTGTTACTGAACGAACTTTGAAATTAGCTTCATTCATTCACCTGCTAAATATACTTGTATGGTTTGACATCAAATATACAGCATATGTAGGTTGATTATGTAAGGGATGACTAATAAAATGATTTTTGTATTAATTTATGTATGCAGAATTAAACAGTGTACTCTAAATACAGCTTTTTCTGATATTTTATTTGATGACGAGGCATATTTTCTGCCTTGTTGAAAATATTGGCACTGTGTACTACTGTATATTGTAAAGTAGTATTTAAATGTGGATTAATTGACTGAACATTTACACAAACAAGCACAAACAATATATACTGTAGGATATTTCAGTTACAAGTTACAAGTAAAATTGCCAGGACTTGCAGTAATATAGACTACATTTTTCATGATTGATGAAAGATGAATATTAGTTTACAGTATTTCTGTTTCAACGATAGATAATATGATTTAAATAATGTGATTAATAGATGGCTTTAATGTTGTATTGGGTGAATCATTCTCATTATGTGAGCTGACCTTGATTTTCCTGATTCTGGTTGGCACTAAATCAACTTTAACATGACTCAGACATATTGCCAATGCCTTTACACACACCTGTTTTCACAGTCAATTTAACACACTATATTTTAGCATAGTATCAGTAGTCTTGAAAAACTTTATTGATCTCTGACTCTGAGATTATTTATGGATACTCATGGGTTGCAAAGTGATAATTCGAGTGTATGATTTATTTGGATTACATATCAGGCAAGATTATTTTGCAATGTACACCTGCATAATGCCAGTGGGTGTTGACTTCTTTAACCATTTTCAAGTTAAATCGGTAGTGCAGATCATCTCACATGCTGCTCATGTCAGCTGCCAATTGTTATCTACACTACTGTATATCCGTGTGGAAACTGGAAGACCATGCTGATATTCAGTCTTGGAGTTCTATTTCATGAGTATAAATCCTGTTTACAGTACAAATATAATACGTCATGCATATTGTCTAAATGCAGTTGTTTGAAAATAGCTGGCATATTTATATCAGCTGTAGCTTGCCATGTTGTCATTTGTCCACTACACACAATTTACCTAAATGTATATTTTTTAAGACTGCCCAGAAGTTGCTTCATCAAACAATGGTGACTGTCCGCCACTGAGAAATTGGCAGATGATGATGTTGTATAGTCACTGTACTGGATCCAGATTTCCAGATTTCTGATTGGCGTACTACTTTATGGGGTATAGCCACAAAGAAATCTGTCTAGTTCAAAACAAAAATATGTTACATATTTGCAACATTTATATTGACTGTTTGATGTTATTTATTTAATGGACTGAAATTTGTCATGGGTTTTACCCAATTCTTGTTCAAATAGAAAATAAATTGTGTTTTTGTAGTCTACACTTCTAAGATAATGCATTTGTTAAACACTTAACTTTGTAGCTACTTTAAACCATATAGATATTATTATATTATACATTGTATTAATATCTCATTTACAATAGCAGCTGGACTGGAAGCTTTCATTATTTTTTCATTCTTCATGCCATTGTTTCTTAAATTGGCAAAACTATCTACTGTACTACATGATTCTAAATGTACACTACCATTTAACCATGAATACAGTTGACAGTAAATTCATTAACTCTCACCATTTAAGGTCTTGGAGGCTAGATAATCTTTTCTAATTCTAGGTTCATTGTCACTGCAAAAATAGCATGTCCCTGCACAGCTAATGGACAGTTTATTTTAATTATGTAGTATTTTACAGTTTTTGGATCCTCCCATCTTAGATTCTGTCAGGCCTTTTCTCAGGAGTTGACCTTTCCACAGACGGTATAATATGTAATAATGATGGTGGGAAGAATTTTGTGGCACGTGATTGTTCTTTTTATCAGACAGCTGTACTTGTCATATATATAATTGGAGATAACATTTATTATTATCATTTTTGTGTTTGCACTTTCACGATCTGATGTAATTATAGGGATTCAGTATTCTCTGACATTACAAGTCAATAGGTACCCTCCGCTGATAACAGTACAGTCTACAATAGTCAGAATAATCTCATAGACAAAGGGAATACTAAGGCATGTGAAAATTACTCAACCCCTTTTCCACTTTTGTTTAATTACAATAAATAGAATCACAATGCTTTATTACAAACTATACATATTGACATGATTTACTAGAACTCTCATTTCTCATTTATTAAAATGGTCGGCCATAACGTTGAAATTTGAAATTCTTTTAGATATATGGTATGAAACAAATCTCAGTGTGTGTGTCATTTTCTTTTTTTTTTTGGGAAGAAATTATAGGACATTATGCATTTTCTTGCTTTAATTGACGGGCTTTGGAGCCTTATTAGTCACTGCTACCTGTATTAGTACACAATGTTTCTTTTAAGTATAAGGGTATTTATAAGACAAGATAATGTCATGTAGAAGCATGAGAGGACAGTTAAATTTAGAAAATAAGCAATACATTATTAGTATTTACTGTATTACTCACTTGCACATTCTCTTCACATTCTCCCCATACACTGACATGATTTTAAAAGCATATTTAAACTATTCAATCTATTATCTGTCAGTCTCAAAAATGTTGACTGTGATCCTGAATCATTGCAGAGTTATATTGACACTTTCTATTTAAAGATATAGGAATATACAGTACACATTCAATATAACCATACATTAAAGCACAGCAATAAGGAGGAGTTTTAATAATCTAGAACTGAAACTGTATACAGTATATAGCTTGAGACTAGTTCTCCCCATAGTTACCATGTGACCAACCAAAATGCCTTCTTCACACGCCTGTACTGTATATTATTACTTCATATCTAACACAAATGTGTTGTATGTGAAAGAGTCTTTTCATGCAACCGTGCAGGGGGGAAGGGGGGGGGGGAGAATAACAACCCCAGATTCCTCTTCCTTCGTTCTAATGGAGCTGCCAAACAGCCAGGCTAAGATGAATGTGGTGTTGGAGCATGCTGCAATTACAACCTCTCCACCGCACCCGCTGAGTCTTCCACATGCCTTGCCCTCTCTCCACATACACGATTCATCATTATACTGCAGCAGCCAAGCTGGGCTTGTCTATTGACAGTCTACACGTTAATGTTTGCATCCACAGTAGACCCCTCGCTGAACAGCAACACCATAATTTGGCCTGTAAAGTTGAAGATAGAGAAATGGGCATCCTGCCTGGGCATCATGCCTTTCAGACAAGGCCTAGTGATTATAATAGCTCTACTAGATAAAAATGAGTATATGTTGATAAATAGATTGGTAACTAAATATAATAATTTGCTGCTATAATAATATAGCAGCAAACAATAATTTGCTTTTCGATATAGTGGAGTAATTGCTTCCTGAGTGACATCACACTCCCTGTGTTTAAATCTGAGCTTCTGTGTGTGTGTCCCATAAAAAAGCATTTATTTTGGTCTGAGATACTGGTGCTAGTGACATCTAGTGGCAGATAAGATCATATATCAAAACTTTAATATACCTCCATAATAAATTCATATTTACAGCACTCCCTGTATATATTTTTTTTTTTTTGATTGAATTAAAAACTGTTTTAATACTGTATATTCAGCCTCAAGTCTCATGGTAGATTGAGTCTACCAATAGCCACTTATGATGTACGAGATATATTGAATAATTAACTATGTTAAGGCAGCCAATATCACGCCAAGAATTTTGTCTCAATGACTTTTCTGTTCAATGGAGTCATTGTTCAGGTTAATAACACTAGCTGGTGCCACACTGCCAGATACAGTAACAGCCTTCTGCATGCAATAAATAGTGTCACTGCATGCTGGCAGACACGCTTCCCACATTGCTGTCTGCAACCTTAAACCCCTTGTTTCGCCACACTCCCACATTCGTATCAGTCACATTTTAGGCTAAATAGGTCTACAATTTTCTACAAAACGTCACGTTATATTATTCTAACACATCCCAGCGTTACCAAATTAGAAAAACCGGTAGGCCTACTGTAGAGAAACAGTCATACAGCATCCAGGCAACTAAGCGGTTAAAAGAAGGGAGGCCGTTTCTCTCTTTTGGTATGAGCGCACAGCCACTGATAGGTCAGCGCACAGTGGTCTGCTCTCTTGGGCTCCTGTCTGGGGAGCAACGGTGACATTTCTCCGCCTCCAAGATGCACTGATTCCCCGCGTTTGTCCGACAAACCAAGTGGTTCAATTCAACATCGGACTTGGCCAAATTCGTATCAAGTCATGTCATAAACTGTGGTTTTGTTGGCGATGGGAAGCGCAGGAGTTTGCAAATTGACGAGTTCAGATTGAAGGTAAAGCATGCCACATACACATCGCAGAAGTTTTTGTTCTCATAATTTCAGAGACTAAGATAATGGATTATTTTTATATATGTCTTTTGCGATAAATGCTAACCAACCCCAGTTTTCTGGGCATCTATTATGCAAAGTTTTTACAAATGTGTAGACTCAATAATGACTTCATAATCCACTGTAAAAATAGACATAATCGTGTAACTTGCATATCTGTACAGTGTATGGCAATTTGAGCGTCTACAGGGTTATTATATCAAACATTATCAGGACATGAACTTCCAGTAAGCGTTAGCCTAGAGCTACTCTACTGTAGGTGCCGGCGCACTTGCTATTGGTTGCTGCGCACAACCTATACGATGCTGCGTGTGGTTGTTTGCAAAGTCTACACAATTTACGATATTCAAAATGACGTCTATATGAATTTGATATACTTCTAAGGCTACAGAACTGACCGTTTTTATTACTATTTTGTCGTCTAATTTAAACTACATATTTGTATACTTGCATATTGTAAATGTTGTGCTGTCTAACACGTTTTGCCGATTTTGAGTAAGTATTGTGTTGTGCATAGTTACACAGTGACATTTCATGTGGCCAACTGCTGGGAGGAACATATTCCATGGATTTCAGCAAATGTTCATGTGGTATATAGAGGTCGATTTCTATCTGTGCACTGTTGATTTGAGAAACTACAGTATAGGGCCCATTTATTGTGACCTTAGGGCAAAATTGTCTGGCAACTAAATGTAGCCTATATGTGACAGATCAAAGAAAACGTGCTGGCTAATATACATGTTTATGATTTATTTCGATCAGAAAAGCTGAATTAGTGAATTTTGGGATCGGAAATGGTTGAAAGTCTAGGAAATGTATACACCCGGACATACTACATTGACTTTAATGTGACATGAGCCTCAGGCACAGTACTTTTACTGCAGGTGTGCAATGAGTAGTTATGAACTATTTTCCAAATGAACAGACCTTTATATTTACCTAGAAGGAGCTTCATTTATTGAAGATAAGATGTAATTCTGTAGCAGTTAATGCTATATACAGTATACTGTGAGATAGCTGAATCAGTCCACTTTTGTTGCATCTCGGGGCTTCAGTCTGCCACTTTACTCTCAGCTGTTTGACTGTCGGCCCTGGGAGCATACGGTATCTCATAACTCCACAGGAAGTGACACTTGCTACAAAGACCACAGTGTAGTGCAGTGGAACTTTCTCACTGCCTTCTTCAATGTAGTGAATTGATTTCTCTTTTTGTTTTTTTTCATCTGGGGTTTGTGTGGCTGTTCTTTTAATACCTTAACAGTCTAGGCTACGATAGATAAATGTAAGATTTTAAATTTGGACAGCATATTTCCTGTGAATGAAAGTCAATTTATTCTTTAACTCCATAATCTGTTAAATATTGTATATAAATTAGTTTTGTATAATTTTTATTAACATGTGTATAGCCTACTTTGTATTAAACTGTATACATTATTTTAGGGTATTGTAATGATTGCAGTCACCTGCAATATACTAAATGTGATCAATGTGGACATTCAATCACTAGTTTAGTAACTTTCAAATGGCTGCTGACATTTGGCACTATATATATATATATATATATATATATATATATATATGATAACCATATGGAGGCTTTTTTTGCTGGTCGACTCTTTGTGTAGAGCTATGAATAAGTATCGTCTTGAGCTAGACTAGACTGTTTCTAATCATATTTCTAAGGCTGTAACATACTATAGTCACACATTGTTCATAAGTGGGAATGGGATGTGCTGCTGGAGTGCTTGAATGTTCTCTACCAGACTAAGATAGTGAGCATAGAATGTTGTGATGGGGTGGACATTTGTTATCGCAAAGTGACTAGTGTTGTGTGATGCCATGACAATTAGACAGAATGGATACAATCTG
>JAODUG010029225.1:6347-19346 GCA_027564795.1 Aphredoderus sayanus
ACACGTCCTACCCACTCTCAACTTCAGGCCCAAGGTGAGTCAGCATTTTCAACGTTTACTTTGAATGTGAGCAGTAACAATAATAATAATAATAATAATAATAATAATAATAATAATAATAATAATAATAATAATATGATTTCTTTGCTTGCTTACTTGCTTGTACAGAAAAAAATAACACGATAAAAGAAATTTCTGTAAAATGTGTGGCTTTTAAAGAAAACAAACAGTATATTGTACCTATTTATTATATTTTATTTATTTACAGAAAACATAAACAAATGTATTTATTTAACTTGGATATTCCAAAAGTGCTATTTTTATATACAATATATTGTTATTCATTTGATATACGTATTTACTTCACTTAGTTTCTTTACTATGCACTTACTTGACTGGTTCCCAGGTTCTGACATGTCCGGAGCACGACCACGAGAAACTCCAGTTTTACTGTAGGTCTTGTCAGCGGCTGTTGTGTCCTCTCTGCAAGCTGCGACGCATCCATGGCGGGCACAAAGTCATGCCCATACCTCAGGCCTACCAGGCCCTGAAGGTGGGCATCACTGTTGTCTAGACTGGGCATGTACAATGCATGGTAGTCACAGGACGCTTTTAGAAAGTTAATTTATGCGATAGAACATTTTAATTAGGTTGCATATGAATAATGTATATTAACTCGTTAATATAATATTTCTGTGGCTGTGAAATGTTAACTGATAACATACCATACACAAATAAAGGGCATAATTGTATTAATAATGGGTTGCGTGATATGATGATAATGTGTACCGTATCATCATCACAGTAATAGGTTTTGACCAAATCCAACCACCGCTAATTAGTACCGTATAGTACGATTTATTTAAAAAATAAACGTATAATGTATGTATCGGTATAAATCTATTGTTTTTGTTTTTGTTTTAACAGGAAAAGATTACCAAGGAGATGAACTATATTCTGTCCAATCAGGAGACAGTCCTAACTCAGATTACGCAGTTGGAGAGTGCGATCACACAGACTGAGGTGAATAAATAGACCTAAACGGAAAAAATATTCATGCTTTTTTTCCTACCCATATGCGTGTTAAATTTAGGTCAAGTTTAGAGGTTAAACTACTTATCTGGTTAAGGTTAGGATATGATAGCCCTATACTGTGGGTTGAAGCTATGGAAGTCAGTGTAGTGACATAGTTTATTTAAACTAAATCAAATTGGTTGGGCAAATGCAAGTAAATGTAGTTAGCATAGTAATTTTAGTATAGCTGACCAATTAAAGTCAATGTTAAGTCCTGTTTTGTATCACTAATCTCTAAAAAGTCAGTGATCCGAGATGGGTAAAGCAGAAACGTGAAGGGAATCTAAACGAAGAAATCATAACATAGCATACGGTGCAAACCTCCTGACCAACTAATGACATTTAATTTAATCTGGCATATAATGGATATAAGGTTAGGCATAAAAATAGGTTAAGATTAGGATAAAGGTAGACATACAGTACAATAATTATTTAGGTCAGTTTCATTTGGTGTAAAATTAGAAGAAGATTTAGGTTAGGAATACTTAGATTTAGGTGAGGAAAAACTCAGTTGAGAACCACTGCCCTTATACATTATGTATCTTAGTTATTCTGCCATACCAATTATGTTATTCTACTACTGCTTCTGTTTTGATTCTTCCATATGAGACTACTCTTCTTCACTTCCATCTGAACAGTATCAGGCCGACCCATAGTTACTGTCTGCACCCATATTCATTCTCGGTCTCATCTTGCATTTCCAAGTTGCATCTGTCTGTCTGGGCTTCTCACAACTAGGTCAACAGTGTGGCAGCCAGAGAACAGCTAGCCCAGAGTGTCCGGGATCTCACCGCTGCTCTGGCGGAGCGCCACTCTTCACTGACCCAGGCCCTGGAGTCAGCCAGGCAGAAGCGGGGCGAGGCATTGGCTACTCAGGTGGCAGAGAGGCGGAGTTTAATGGAACACGCAGGACTTATAGCTTTTACTCAAGAGCTGCTTAAAGAAACAGATCAACCCTGTTTTGTCCAGGCAGCGCGCCAGACCCACAACAGGTTACTAAACTGATCACTAAATCACCCAAGAAAGACCCACTATTGTTGACTTTGCTCTTTAACAATAGAAAAAATTTGCTGCATTTGTTCAGACTTGTTTAAGATAACTGGCGGTTAAATTGCATCTGTTTTTGCAGAGGAAAAGAGCAACTGCATTCCTTTCTGTAGTCGTAATTGCAACACAAGATGAACATAGCTGCCCTGCTATCGATACAAAACTCTGTATAGTGTAGGTAAAATAGCACATAAGATTATTATTTCTGCAGACTTATCTTCCCCTCACATGTACATTAACACATGTAACTGAATGCCAGACTTATATCAGTAGTTCTCAAAGCTGTGGCCGAGACCTGCTGAAGGTGTTGGATAAACTGGACATTTTCCTTTCGTTTTTGGTGGGGTTCCATTTGATATATTCATGACAATACATTGGTTATTATCTTGAATTTAGTTGTTATACTCTAATCAAATATAAATCCATTTTGTGCTGCTGAGTTGCACTTCTCTCCTCTGTTTCCCTCACCAGGTTGAATAAATCCATTGAGAACCTGCAGTGTTTTTCTCTGGCTGCTGACCCGTCCTTCCGACACTTCCAGCTAGATGTCGCCAAAGAGCTTAAACTCCTCACGGAGTTGCACTTCATGCAGGGTGAGGAGGAGGGAGAAGAGGAGGTAGGGGGAGGAGGTGAAGGAGGAGGAGGAGGATGAAAAGTGTGAAGAAGTGTATATTATTATTAATGGCTATGTAAGATACGTGCCATGTGTAGAGAGTTATTGCTTATTCTGTCGCTGTACCATTCTGCATATTGACTCGTGTGAATGTACAGGGTTTATAACATTTGAGATTTGATTTAAAAGTCAAATGTATATTTAATGTCTCAAAAAGATGGCCTGTGCAGTGCTTTAGATTCTAAAGCACTGCACAGGCCATCTTGAACAAACAGAGAAACTTCACCCACTGTGTTTCCAGCGCCGCTGGCTCCTGTGATCGACACCCAGCGTACCCTGGCCTATGACCAGCTCTTCCTGTGCTGGAGGCTGCCTCAGGAGTCCACGCCCGCCTGGCACTACTCGGTGGAGTACCGGCGTCGGGGCGTGGTGCCAGGCGGGGGGTCCAGGGGTGGGATGAGGGGGGCCCTGGCAGCGGCCCGCTGGGGCTGGCAGCGATTGGACGAGGTGAGCGCCACCAGCGCCGTGATCGACAGGCTGGAGATGGACAGCGTGTATGTGCTGAGAGTGAGAGGCTGCAACAAGGCGGGCTATGGGGAGTACAGCGAGGAGGTGTATCTGCACACCCCACCTGCGCCAGGTAGGAATAGGGACTGATAATCAGGGTCATTTTAAGGTGTACCACTTTGCTATCTACATTGGACCTTCTATTTGTTGGCTCATGAGTATGGATCGTGAGCTACAGAGTAGGCAGCAGTGCTGTCAGGGTTCACGTGAGGCCCCCATAGTAAAAGGTACAAAAGTGAATGGGAAATGACTTGTGATTGTTGTACGGACGTTTATTATTTGATTATATATATTACACTGAATACACAATCACACCACATACATGAAATATAGACATATTTTCTCCTCAGCTACTTGCCATTAGAATTTTCTTAACAAGTTCTAGTAAACTTTGTTAGATGTTTGATACATGCACTCAGATATTTTCACTTTGATCATTAAAGACTCCTTCATACCTTCATGCATAAATATTTTCCAACCATTTTATAAGCATTTGTGTGGTTCAGCAAAACGGCGATATGCTTAATAACTCACTCAATTTTCCCCCATTCCCATTTCTCCTCATCTCTCCGTCACCTATTCATTCCCATTTCTCCTCCACCTCTTGCTCATTATCACCAAACAGCCGATTACATGTCATCCTTCCCTCTTCCTCTTCTTTCACGCTGCCAACCTTCATGCCTCCTACCGAACGAGATGTAAGAAGTGCTGTCCTATCTTGTCTCCAGCCCTCTCTGTCACATTGCGTGACACACAATTATCTCCCTCCCCATCTATTGCCCTGATGCCCTCCTGCCTCCCGTAATGCGATCTGTCAACGGTTTGTTAAGGCGTGCAGCTTAACAACATGGCTCACATTCAGATCCAGTTTTTTTTTTTCCGTCAGTGGTTGGGTTGAGTTTCAGAATGTTCTGTGCATTTCTTGTGTTCCTTCTGGGTATTTTCTCCCTCCTGCTACTACATGCTGTACCGGTACTTTTCCTCTGTAATGATACCTTGAGATTCGTTGTGATTCTCTTTGCTAACATTTGTTTGGATGTTTCACTATGGCAGCAGTTGCAGGGGTCAGGACACCCTACAGTTTGAAGTTTTGGAACTGAAATGTTGTTGTATCTAACACAGTGTAGCCTGTTAAATCATCTTGATATTCTAAGCCCCAGCTCTGCAATTTGCTTCAGTATGGAAAGTCTTATTCGAATTCGATTTGAGTAGGAAACCATTTGCCAATCAGCATCCATGGGTAGTCCATTGGTGCCAACATATATTAAGCAACCGTGTTTGTAAATTCGATCTTGGGATTGACAACTATTGGCACAGCTTGTATCCCATAAACAACTTTGAATGGAGAGTTTGCAGTCTGATATACGGACAGGAACAAATCAGGGTACAGTACCTTTTCCAACATGTTTAGGGTTAATTTTACATTTGTATAATATTATGTTTAGTAGAAGTGTTTTTTTTGGCAGATACTACTAGCACCCATGTGCCAGTAGGCAACAATGTTATTTGTACCCAGGTGAGAATAGCCACACTGCAGCTATTTGGCTATTAATACCAAAAAAATACGGAAACAGTATTTTGAATGCATGGTTGCACATAACTTCATGACGTAAGTCGACAGCTAACTCTAAACCTAACCATTTAGGGTAATTAACCACTAATCTTACCCAAAGGGTAAACTAACCCCTGAACTTAAATGTAATGTGGTTGGAATGGGTATTTTTTTGTGTTTAATGTAGCCTAAGCTTACATTTTATATTTGTATCCCCCTTTGACACAACTTGATGTATGTAGCTATCACAACCATGCAACCCAGTGTTTACATATGTTTTGGGTATGAATGGCCATATAGCTGCAGTGTTGCTAGTCTCACCCGGATGAAAATTGACACGCTGTAATCCTTTAGTCCTCAGCTAAATATGTGATGAGCCATCCAAACATATGTTACTCTGACCTTATTTTCCCCTCTCTCCTCCCAGTTCTTCTTTGCTCTTTTTATTGTCCTCCTCCTCGGTGCATTCCCCGTTAATATATCTTTTGCCTATATCCCATGGTGCTCCGAAATAAAGCCCCTCCTGCTATATTATTTCTGAATGCACTACTCCTCTTGTCCTTCTCATCCTCATGATTTCCTGCCTTTACTTATTCCTGGCTTCCTGCCCCCTTTCTTTCATCTGCCCCCCCTTCTTTTCCCCCGCCCCTCCCAGTGTTAAACTTCTACCTGGACTCTCGCTGGGGTCTCCATGCCGACAGACTGGTGGTCAGCAAGGAACAGCGTTGTGCACGTAGCGTGCCAGGCCTGTCGCTCCTGCAGGCCGCCGACCACACCCTCACTTCCTGTCATCTGACCGCAGACCTCCTGGTGGGGGATGTGGCCATCACACAGGGACGTCACTACTGGGCATGCTCAGTAGAGCCCGGGTCTTACTTAGTCAAGGCAAGTATAAGATGTTTGTTTTCCAATTCCTCCACAAAGGCATCTTGCAAATCCTGTGTATTATTAGATTTTGTTTTTACAAATAAGACTTGGACAGATTTGTTAAAACCGAAACAAGGAAAATATAGTAACCAATGTATGTTGTAGCAAACTTACTATTTCATACATTTCTAAGGATATTCTGCCTCACTTATTCTTCTCTCTCTATTAAACAGGTTGGAGTTGGTCTGGAGTCTAAACTGCAGGAGTGGTTCCACCTTCCCCAAGACATGGCCAGTCCCCGGTATGTTAAAATATTAGGTACCGGTAGTTACAGAATACACACATAGCAGATCGAAGATCCAAGTAACGGTAAATGAATGGAATAAAATATGAATACATTTGGATTCATTTTTGACTCATGTCACTTTGCCTAGCAAGCTAGCTAGCATCCAGAGGAACACGCCATATTTCAGCTGCATGTGTCAACACAGTGACAGAGTCTCTCCCTCCTAAGATACGACCCCGACAGCGGCCACGACAGCGGGGCGGAGGACTCGTCAGATGCCGCCCCGCCCTTCTGCTTCCTCACCATGGGGATGGGCAAAATCTACCTGCCGCAGCACTCTGCCGGCCACCATCACGGTAACCACGGCAACGGTGCCCGCGACCCCGTCGCCAGCGGCAACGGTTCACCCACGGGGCTCACCTACCCGCTGCCCCCCCGGCTGGGCGTGTGCCTCGACTTTGAGAAGGGCCGCGTCACCTTCTACGACGCCCACTCCCTCCGCCCCCTCTGGGAAGGACACGTAGATTGTTCCGGCCCAGTGTGCCCTGCCTTCTGTTTCATTGGCGGAGGGGCGTTGCAGCTGCAGGAGCTAGTGGCCAATCACAACGCAGATCAGACACCGGTCAGAAGGGTTACCATCCAACCCCGTGTTACCAATTTGAATAATAAATGACAGCAAAGGTCTCATACGGAATGTAAAAGTTAATTGTGAACTATTTATTCAGCTAGAGCGGAAGTTAGACACCTCAGCGATTTTTCTTGTATTTTAATTTGTAATAAACATTTCTATAGCAACAGATATGCAAATGTAATTACGTTTCTTACATTTTTGTTATATGCTATTTTGCAGGAATTGTTAAATTGCTTAAGTAGTGGCCTATACATTCAAACAAAGCTATGGAATATATCTTTGATGCTTATCCTGTACTTGCTTATGTAGATAAAGCAAACATGTCATTTTCCCTTTTGGTATATTTACCTCACTGTGTCCTCATAAACTATCCCTTCATGTAATAGAGATACTGAATGCAGATGGTATAGATTGGACAGATATTTTACCATGGTAAACAAACTCTCAACCACACGGTTATTGAGTTTCTTTGGATGTTAATGGATGCTTTTAAATGACTCATGCATTACAAATCCAACCAAAGCCTTTTTTCTGGGATGTAAATGCTTGTAGTGTTGGAGTGGTAGATTAGAGGTAGAGAGGAATAATGAAGCAATACTGTAATTAGAAGCTCCAATTATACCTCTGCTACATAGCTAATCACTGGCTGGCAATGGTTGTTTGTGCATAGCTGCTTTGTATTTCAAAACATGAATATCATTTGCATAGGTCTGTTTTCCTGTACGCATGCGCATGTGTGCGTGCGTGTGTGTGATTGCACCTCCTCTCTGTGTAATACTGACTGATTCATTCATTGCCTCATGGTAAAGCTTGTTTTGACTCTTACAATATTTTTGATTAGTTTAACCTGGCTTGATTGTAAGTTAATGAGCTGTGCTTCTTATGAACTAATTAGAAGATTTGATTCCATGTAATCTTCACCTGCTGGCAGAATGTTTGCAAAACAAAATGAATTCAAGATATAAACGCTGAATAAATGCAAATTGTTTAACTTAAATTAATTAAAATACTTTGTGATTAGTGTTGAGTTGGAACCTCTCTCCCTTGCAACACCGTGTTGCTTACTGCGAACAACTTTACTGTTCTGACATAGCAGCAATACTCGTATAGACCACAAGAGTTCAGCAAAATGTAATTAAACCCAGGCAGACGAGAGTAAATTCACTGCAGTAGGCAACAAAAGCTAATAGTATTCCTGAGGTGGCCATCATACAATTAGTTGTTTCAAATTTGGTTACAAGAGAAACTCCTACCGAAATGATTAGAATCTTTTTAAATGTAAGTATTAATATAAAGTACACTAAATGAAATGCCCTGCTACGTACAAGCCAATGGGTTATCTGATGGCATTGACAACATATATTTCCTTCAGACCTCATTCAGGACTTTGAACTGCCACTCAGAGGAGACCTGGGCGACAGGTGCTTAAGTTAGCTGAAATTATACATTAGATAAATCTGTTTTGGGAATACCAGTAGTTAGGTGACGAACAGGCACCACCTGTTGGCTGAACCACAGTTGAACGGCATACTGCCTCTTAAACAGACAAATTCTGTACATTTCTAGGGGCCCAATTTGAACGTTTCTGTCTCTGCATGAAGGAAAGTCATGCATTTCTCAACTTTTACACACATCACAAATCACCAAGCTCAACCAGAGATTCTTAAACCATGATTGAGAAGTGTCATTGTGTAATTATGACCATATGCTTTTTACATAGATATTAACACATTCAATGTGTTGCACAATGCTTAGAATTCCTTATAGAGAAGTAATGCAAATCACTCAAACTAACTTTTTATGAGCTTTGAGATGAAAATGCACATGTATTTAATTGGTCCACATTAAAAAAAATGGGGCTCAGGCTTGCTCTTAGCCACAAAGGAAAAATATAAAATATAGTAAAATATAGAATAAAGGCCTTGAGAAAAGAAATAATGAAGTCCATGGCCTTGACGAAAAAATACCGCCTCGACTATGAGTTTTATCTTTGATACACTGTGATATAGGAGGAGTGGAATGCAGCGTATGAATGATACAATTGTACCCGCCACTACCCCCAACCCTCCAACCACCACTCCCTTATGCTTACTACCTCTCATCTTGAGTCCAAATCTGTAACAGATTGGGTTTAGGCTGACTGGAGGTATGCAGCCACAACACCACATGTAGGGTTCTACATAATCCTCTACTGCGTATTAAGTGCACAGCATGGGCATTCTTCTAAAGGCCTGGCAGGAATACCAATACACAATCTCCATGGTCATCATTTAGTATAACTCAGAAGAACAAACCTGGGGAAAGGGGTGGTTATTCCGTACAGGGACATTTGAATGTACCATCTGGAGGACTTCATAGGAGTTCATAGTATACTGTACATAGTCCTCTGTAGTCTTTCAAACCCTTTAAACATGTGGTTTAGCATCAAGCTAAACCACATGTTTTAAAAGCACTATTTGTTTGTTCAACCAACTCTTGTGTATAGTCACTAGCCCACAGTGGAATACACAGTTTATGAGGAACCTGCTTAGCACTGATCCGTTGAGTCAAAGCCATTATCACAGATCTCTGTGACAGAGGCCTGAAGCTTGAATTAAGTAGATGGGAAAGGGGGCGGGTGTACTGGAAATAAATAGGCTAAACAATAAACATGTCAATAGATAGCGTGTTTATTTTGCCAAATGTTTGTTTAGCACTTGGTAAATAAGTAAGTATGGCACAGAAACAGAATCACTCAATAAATACATGAATCATATTTAGGCTACAGTCTGTGCATTACATTGCATCACATAATGAACCAATTATAGTCACTTTGATATTCCCCTCCCTAACTGCAACCCACGCTGTATCATTTCAAGTTATTGGCCGCTGCTATTGCCTCACAATCATCATCACAATGCTGCCTCAATGTTCTTTTTCCTCGTCCCTCCAGTCACCCATGAACCTAACTAACATTAATGATACACATCCTGAGTTTATTGCATTGATGTAGACAAAGAGAGGGGGAAAAATCAATCAGCTAAATGTTGGCTAAGAGGATTTGAGGGGGCATGGTAAGGCCATCTTCCATCACTATAACAAATGAAGGGTGACAGTAATGCTAGACAGCACCCATATGGCCACATACTGTAACCTAGTGCACTGAAATGAATAGCACTGCTAATTCGCTTAAGCATTTTTACTCCAGTGTCCTTTCCTACAAAGCATTGTTTCTCCTGCTTAATGATTCAATGTCTGTTCTGTTATGCAATGAAAGTGCAGTGTAAAGCACAATTTTGAGCTGCATAAATTAGTGTTTGGAGTTAAAGTGGCTATCAAATTGTTTGAAGTGGATTTCATTCTGAACCTAAAGTAACAGTTCATGGATTTGAACGATTCAAAAATGCAATTTTAGGTTCTGTGAATGTATGTGTGGGAAGTGCACCTCGTCTTATAATGAATTTATCAAACTCTTTTGGCCTTCAGGTGTAACTTTAAAACTAGCTTCAAATATTTATGCTCTGCCAATAACTCATAACTAGGAAATTATTTTTTTCCAGTGAGTGGAGGTGGGGAATAGCATTTGCAGAAAGTTATGGTACTGCGTTAACCTTAACACACAAGGGGACGGGGAGGTGGGAGGAAAACATTAGTGGGGAAACTCCATTTTTGATTGAGGTTCTTGCACTGTGAAATATCCATCCATTAGGTAAGCTAGTCAGGAAGTCAGGCAGGCAGGCAGGCAAGTACATAAATAGAGTGGTTTTCCACCTTGGTTAAACATGCTGAGTCGGACCCCAGCAGCCTCTGCGCTGTAAAAATGTCTGGTCCCTGAAAAGTGAAAGGCAAGGAAAATCAGAGCATCAACAGGGGATCTGTAAACCACAGTGTTTCCTGGATGGCGCTGTCAAGACCAGCTGTGCACACACACTCAGCTCAAATGGTCAGTGTATTTAGTGCAGAGAGGTAAATGTAATCGCAGGTAGAGATAAATAGAAAAAAAGGTAACACTCTAAAATGGATCATTAAGTAGTGCATTGATACTCCTTAGTGCTAAATGGTACATAAGAACTAATCACTCCAGGATTACCTCTTTATAGGTAGTGTTTATTTGCCACCTCAAGTAAAGTGGTGAGTTTGTGTAAATGTTTGAAAAGGGTTACCAAAAACATTTAACATAACAACATTTTAAAATTAAAAAACAACAAGCAGAGTAAACAATGAGGAGTGGGTTAGCTGGGAGTCAAAGAGCGGGCTGGTGGAAAGAAAAGAAAAACAGTCAGCCCACCTCTCTGAAGTCTGGGGTCTCTAAGCTATCCGTTACCACGTCAACACTTGACCCAACACACCCTCAAGCCCTTTCCATTCCCCCACTTTCAAGAACTAAAAAGAGTTAGGAGGTTAAAGGTCGGCAGGTGCCCAAGGGGCTAGCCAGCTAGCAATGTGTGGGCTAGATTTCCTCTGTGGTGGAGGGGGCTATTGTCAGGATATCTGGGAGGACAATATAACTAGTGTCCATGAGCAGGAGAGAGGTCGGATAATGGAGATAGTTTAGCGTCTGGCAGGCAATGACAGACAGCCATGCCTGGCCTGCAGAGACTTTCAAAACACCTACTGGCGAAACCATAATCATGGAATTCATTCATTCATATTTCATGTTTAATACATAATATCAATGACACTGACAGTTGCAAATACTGTACAGGTTGTGTGTGTGTAAAAAGCTAATACAAAGGACATACATTTGTTTTTGTTTCATACTATGACACATAATGTGTGCTGCATCTCATAGTGGATAGTTTTGATAACAGACTTACAGGTATGTAGGCCACTGTATATTCATATAAATTGTAATATAACATTTTGAACTTAATATAGTAATTTATTTTTAAGTGGATTACAAAATTCCATCACATTGATTTAAAAGACACATTGTCCGTGACCTTGGACACCAAACCTAATGTAACAGATTAAAACAGGACCTTGTCAACATAATGACAGATTAGAGGCCAAACACTTTTGTACATGTAGTCAATACTGCTTGAGTGCACATTCTTAATGGGTTTTTGCATATAATTGCATTCATAGAATTCTCTTTTAAGCATGTTTGTCTTTCTAGTGGATACTCCAGTTTCCCCAAGGCTTTGGCCCTTGTTATTACAATGAAATAATTCAATGCACTCCATGGTCTTCACATCCACATTATTGATGTGGAACTTAGACAGACAGATAATCAGTAAGCACCCTAGACTGTGTGGCTGATTGTACAATGTCAGCAACCCAATAAGGAGTTCAGTCACTACCGTCATTATTGCATTCTTAGACTGGGTTGCAGGCATAGATATTGAAAGAACGCAACCTGGACCAGACTAACCTGGACCAGACTAGCAGACATTCCCCGCCCCCATGCCATTACCTTCTTAACTGAAGACGCATGATCAGCGTATTCCAGTCCAGACAGTCCAGGGTCGTCTGCGATGACCCACATTGAACACAATTACAATCAATACCTCCTGAGGTCCTTTATGATTACTAGCCTATCTGATGACGGAGGAAATTGGATAGTCCAATTTAAAATAGCCCAGGGGGTTCTTTCATAACCATGTGCCAATTAGCTCAACTGTCAATAATGCTAATATTAAAGGACGTTGTGTTCCAGCGTGAGGGGGGCACAGCGTGTGCATCACGTTTATGCCCGTTGTTCATTGTTAATGGCCGTTACACAGACAACAGGCATTTGCTCAGAGATACACAAACGCATGCACACACATACACTACCCCCGTTGGATCCGGTTCGAGGGTTACGGGTACAGGGCAGAATTATACAGCCATGAAGATAATCAGTAATGACGTCTTATAAAGGTCAACAAACAATGCACGAGTGGGCCGAACACATGGGCGGTGATGAGATGTGTTAGGACAACCCGGCGAGCAGGGGAGAAACAGGGTGAAGCGAGCATATCTCGCCATTTGTTTGCGCCATTTCTACCTCTGCTGCGCAGCCATAGCAGCAGATGAAACAGGTGAGTGTTTTTTTTTTTTTTTCGCGGGCTTTGAGCGCAAAGTGCCGTTCTCACGTGGTTTGAACCGGTCACACTTGACCGGACTACGACCTCTGAAACACCGGAGTTGCCGACACGTTAAGTGGGCCTCAGCTCACACCTGTTGCCTGGCTGTGATTAACAATGTTTATTGTTTTCTATGGATGACCCATGTGAGGGTTTTTGTGAATGCTCCGCTAATCATTAAAGACGCTCTCACACATGGATGGTCTACTTCAGTGTAATTGCAATTGCAAATGATCTACACTAGTGATGGGTCGTTCGCGAATGAGCCGGCTCATAGAGCCGGCTCTTGTAGGTGAACGTCGGGAGTCGGCTCGC
>JAODUG010029245.1:0-14360 GCA_027564795.1 Aphredoderus sayanus
CCTACTGTGTACAGTGTGTATATTGTATAGGTGTACACATGTACTTGTAATCAGTCTTGAGCAGAGACAAATACAGTACAACATTATGCAACAGCGACTATAGCAGAATTTCCTGAGGTTAAAGACTTTGCTTCAACTTATGAGCTGGAGCCAAATCCTGTGGTTTTAACCACTATAATGCAACCAAGTATACTTTTTATCAAACAGTTTATTGATTTTAATTTAAAAAATAAGAGACCACTGCATAATTTCTCTCATTTTAGCCATTTAAATGTTGCATATATTTTCTCTCGTATGGTTTTTTGTTTTTTATTTTATTTTTATTTTCACATTCCTCTTAGGGAAAAGTTGATAGCAGCTAAACAATTCCTTCACAATCTGCGTAGAACAAACAAATGTAAATGTGGGGAAGACTATCCCACACAGGGTCAAATACATTCTCAGAAGCAGTTGATGTAGGAAACAACCACTTGCAATTGGTTCAAAACAAATTACATGTATGATGTGCACAATTGACTTGATATGGAGGTTGACAAAGTAGCTTGAGAATTTCTAATCTGATTAAATTTATATCTCTGCTACTGCTGGAAGACAAAAACAGCAATAAAATATTATAAACCCTCAGATGTTGTTTGGTGATTGAGTATACATTAACTGCAGGTCATCTGATGGGTCATTCACCACTCTTGGCTGGACCTGATCCTGTCACTCTGCGTCGGTAAAAAGCGGTGCTTCCTAATACCATTTGGCTTCCACCTTGTTGATCCCTCGTGCTGTAGGAGACGTCGGAAGCATTTGTTTTTCAACGCTAGCTTTCAGACGTGAGGATCTGGTGAGCAAAAATGAGGATCGCTTGGGTTGCCGCTGTCATTTTTTATCTCCTCTCAGTGGGGCGATCGGCTCCTGTGCCTGACTGTGAGAGACTGACCAGACCTGTGGAGAACCCGACCGTGGATATGGTGAGAATCTCTTTCAGTCATGTACCTTAAAATAAATATAACCTACTGTGTACAGTGTGTATATTGTATAGGTGTACGCGTGTATTTGTAAAATACAGTAATACTTTTTGCAACAGCGACTATAGCAGAATTTCCAGAGGCTAAAGACTTATGAGCTGGAGCCAAATTCTGTGGTTTTGACCATTATAATGCAAACAAGTGTATTTTATCAAACATGAGTTTATTGACTATAATTGTTTGATTATGAGGAATTACATACAGAAAGAACATAGCACATGTCCACATCTAAATGCATATAATACATACAGTAAGTCATGTATGATCCCAGTTATCTTTTCATTGAGTGTTCGTTGTATTGGAATAGTTAACCTTGGGTTGTATGTGTTTCAGATGCTGGGTAGCTGGGCGCTAATAGCTGAAAGCAGTAACCATGTATACATCCAGAAGTTTATGGAGGCCCTATATGACCATGCAATGCTTAGTGCCACAGCTGGATTGCAAAATAACACCTTACATTTCTTTCAAACGCTGAAAATGTATATATACACTGTATTCATATAGTGTGTAAACTGTGTGTATTATATATGTACATACACAGCTCTGGAAAAAATAAGACCACTGCATAATTGCTCTGGTTTTACTATTTATTAAATGTTATTTATATCTTAGTTTTTAGATTTTTGTTTGAAGTGGTCTCTTAATGTTTTTTCCAGCGCTCTATAGATCTCTATCAATATATCTATAATTTTACGTAATTGTTTCAATTTAGCTGTACTTTGTATTTGTGTTAGTGTGGACAAATGCATCACCACTGCGTATAAGACATCCTTTGAAAACGGCACATTTTCAAGTAAGAATAATGAATATTAGGCTGCTGGATATGGTCCTTGTATTACGAGTGTATGTCACTTTTTGACCGTCTGTTTGTCTTTATAGTGAACTCTGGACTACGCTTCAGTTGGGTGCTTCTGAAAACAGGCTGCTCTGACTGTGTGGTGTTACATCAGAATACAACTGTAGGGAACACCTCATTGGCTTCTCTGTCACTCTTAAGTAAGGAAATATACAGTAGCTTTATAGTACATCGTCTCATACTGCAGCATATCCCAAATCAGTTGTACACATTTGATAACAAATTTGATCCTGTGGAACTAGCACAAACATCATTGAATTACATATCAGGATTGTAGACAGGCAGTTGTTTATTAATTATATAAAATAAAACGAATCTCAGAAGAATTGTGAATTTATATCGTTCAATGCAATGTATTGGCATTTCAACCTTTATTAACCCTACTGTTGTCCTCTGGGTCAAATTGACCCAACGCACTAGCTCTTTGTGGCAGATAGAACGTGCCATTTATAATTCTCCAGCTTACACAGACATACAGTGGGTACGGAAAGTATTCAGACCCCTTACATTTTTCACTCTGTTACATTGCAGCCATTTTCTAAAAATCTAAAAAAGTTAATTTTATTTATCATTAATGTTCACTCAGCACCCCATCTTGACAGAACAAACAGAAATGTAGAAATTATTGCAAATTTCTTAAAAGAAAAACATAGAAGTATGTGCACTTCTGGCACAACAAGCTGCGAGTTTGAAACCCGAGGACAAGAGGAGAGTTAAAAGGCACTGAAAAATAAATAAATACACACAGCACCGACAAAGATCTACACAATCAGGCACGATCACATTGCGCCATCTGGTGGCACAATACGATATAAGGACAACAGGGTTAAGTGATTATTTGCCAGCAGGGGGAGCTAATTCCCCAACAGATTTCATAAATTGCAAGATTAATGTATGGGTGGACTGTCAAAAAGGTTATGGCCTGAAATGGAAACAACAAAGCAGTGACTTATAAGTTCATTATTGTCTGCTATATGTTCTCAGGCAGGAGAAGGAATGTGTCTGCTGCTGAGCTGGAGGAGTTTACCAGCCAGGTGAATTGTTTGCACCTGGTCTCACCGCTGTTCCTGGACCAAGAGAAAGGTATAGCATGTGTTTTGGTTTGTTCTCAGGATGCCGAAAGTCTGCATTATTTTTAAAGTTTGTAGATTGCTCCTAAGGTAAACAAATAAATGATGCTGGGATGCAGAGTTCACATGGCGTTTGTTTACTATGCTTTACTACTAGCATGTTTACCTTGTTGTAGTTGTGAACAGGCATCTAGGAATCTGATGGAAGTGTTTCCTGGGATGTCCACTGCAAATGAAATAATAACTCAAATCAAAACAATAATGCCTTTTCCTTCAATGCCAAAGGGTGCTCCCTTATGGAATAAAAATATGGAAAAAAGCATTAAGCCTGTGTATCATATAACCATAGAAATGATTTGTAACTGTAGAAATAATCATCACAAAAATATTTTCCGATAGCACAAATCCGTAGGGTCCATGTGTACACATCTATTTGACGGGTAGGGCTATCTATACAATTTATTTGTACTCGTAGATTTGTGATGCACAGGTACAATGTTTTTGTCTCTACTTTTATTCCAAACTCCCTCTGGAGCTCCACCTCACACATTGGAAAGGCATTTCAAAGGCTACAGCATTGTTGTTGTTGTGAGCAGTCTGCACCACTTTGTTGGTGTTTACGGAGCCAGGGATACAGAAGTAGTCTACAGGATTATTTTTCCAGAATGCAGAGAATGCAAATTACATTTCAGACATTTCACAATCTTGCCTCATAATTAAATTTCTCTCATGCAGAGCTTTGCCCCGAGCCTCAAGACGCGGATGTGATCGATTTGAGCGCACACCTCAACAGTGAACACAAACAAATGTTCGAAAGCTTTATCAAGAGTGAAGAGAAGCTGCAGGAGTTACGCAACCAAATTGAAATAAACCTAAAAGAAAACAGTTAAATCCAAACATCATTGTCAGAAAAGCCAAAGGTTGCCCAGTAAGGTTACAATGTCAGAGCTTCTCAAGTATTGATGTTCTGTGAGCCAATAAAGCAAAATTCAAAATGTAGCTTATATGTCAGATATACTCTGGTCTCTGTAGCCTCTTTTCTCCCCATTCCCCTTCTTTCATAAGGGTAGGCTTTTTATTTTACAATTGTTATTGGTTATTTTGGGTTTGCTGATGTTGCTTCCGTTCCACTGTAAATAGTGGTGCTATTTAAATTGTCCATTGCACTTTCTGTTTCTCCCTGAATTAAGCAATAGTATGCACCTTTAAGTCAGTAACATGGGCCATTCCATGTCATGTCAATCAAATGTTTAAAGTACAGTAGGTAAGACAGATGTACCAATAATATTACTGCTTTAATCATTGGTGCAAAACTGCATAAAAGTAGCTCTGCACACTATTTTACTTACTTTTTATACACATTAACATGGTCCAGACACACTTTTGTAACAATGTTTGGGCCTCTATTCAGCCATTCCATCTGGCATAAAAAATGACAGGTTGTAACCTACAGGAATCAGCATGCCATATTTCAAAACTCTGGTCAAATGTATTACCAAGTTATGATGAATACTTTATTTAAAGGTAGTCTTCATCATTACTAAATACATTCTAAACAATATATGTTTTGGGAGTAGGAAGCTAAGTTTCTGGATATCATTAGTGTATTATTTAAGGGAAAAATGAACAGCCAATTCTGAAAAGGTATGGGGGATACACATACTGTAGTTGAAATTACATGAAATTACATATTTCAGTCTGGTAGTCCTATATGCCTATAATCCTATAGTTTGTTCTCAACCTATAGGAAGCTTTTTGATCCATCTACCCCTTTCAATATTTTTACAAGCCCAATTATCACCCCTTTACTGGACTACAACCTTTTTATAAATAAAACGATAGAATAAAAAACCTAAATATAGGATTTGATCATTTAAAAGTACTTATTGTCAACAGCGCAGACACTTCTGTACCACTAATAATGAGAGAGGGACACACACACACATACTTTATTTCAATGGCATCTTACAGATAGTTTAATGTTCATTTACCTCAAAACTGACTTTGTAAATATTGGAGTATACTAGTACCCAGCTAAGGTAAATAATTATAATCAGTAATAGTTCTGACTTCTGGAATGCTATTGGCTGGTTTAGACTCCCCACTCCACCCCACACACACTAGCACACTTTGCATGATGGGATAATTCAGATGCACTTGCTTTAGCTTTCAGATAAGGTGAGCAAAGATGAGGATCGCTTGGGTTGCTGCTGTCATTCTTTACCTCCTCTCAGTGGGGCGATCGGCTCCTGTGACTGACTGTGAGAGACTGACCAGACCTGTGGAGAACCCGGCCATGGATATGGTGAGAATCTCTTTATAGAACGTCCCTTTCAGCCTGAGTCTCGCTCTCTCCTTGATTCTCTTTAATGGACCATTTTTTCAACAGGGTGAACACAGCTTTATCTAATAATAAGTGTTCTGATTAGTTGACAGTGGGAATGTTCAGTCATTGTCAGTGCTTGCTAATCAGAACACTTATTTTCACACATGTAATGATCAGCATTCTTTCACCATCAAGAGGCAAACAAACAATCCAAAATGTTACCTGTACTGTAAACACAACACAAATAAATGTCTATATAGCAATAGCTGTGTCAAAGGGAAAGTCCTTAATCCTCTGGGTCAGAATGACCCAAATCACTAGCTCTTTGTGGAAGATAGAAGGCGCTAAACCTAATTCTACAGCTTACACAGACACATGATGTGCACTGCTGGCACAACAAGGTGTGTTTGAAACCCGAAGACAACAGGAGGGTTAAACGGCACATAAAACAACACAAATACATAAATAAATAATTAATAAAGAAGGAAATACACTCAGCAATGACAATTGAAAACACACAAATCATACATAATCAGATGGTGCTGCAAGGTGGCCAAATGTGAGATTTTTGAGTACATTATGTATGGAATTACAAATACTTTGGTGTTTTGTATTGAGTGTCATGAGGGTGACATTTTGGGTTTTTTGGAGTGTATCTTTAACCTTCTGTGATACCGACTTGTGTGTCTTGGCACTGTTAGTATTGATATGACCTTTGGACTGGATTTAGAATTTTGTTCAACAGCAGCTAGAAGGAGTAATTCAGAAGTCTTCTGAAGCCTACTTCTTTATGGAAAATGTGTTTTGTACCAAATGCCAGGTCCAACGATTAATTTATCTGACAGCCTGGCTTGCCACTCTGGTAGCCTCTAAGTTTTAGCAAATGCTGAGCATGGCATTAGAGCACAGTGGGAATGGCTCCATGGAAACGGAGCCAAATTAAGCCAAAACATAACAATATGTTGACTTTGACAACTGTTGCATATCTCCTCTGGTTCTATTAATTTTAGTTGCTCGGCGACTGGATGTTCATAGGCGAGAGCTTTCATCACAGTCGCAGGATGATGGCAGCTCTTTATGAAAGTGCTTGGATGAGAGCCACAGCTGGTGTCCAGAACAATACCATGGATCTGACTAAAGTGGTGAAAATGTAACCTAATTATATATTTATTTTTTACACTTCCTATTAGCATTTCACCTCATTGATGCCTAAACATAGTATATTTTCCACACTGAAAACTCTCATAGACCTATCAAGTCAGTTGCCAAAATAAGCTCTGTGTATATCTCTTTCGTATATTTACTATATAGAAAATTGGACCATATGCCTAAGGCACCATGAGGTAGAGGTCGAGAAAAAAATAGTTAAAGTACTGCTATGTGTATAATGAAATGCTTACTGCTTTATCATATTGACTTTTCAACCTTCCCCTAGCATCAATATTGTTATTGTGACTAATCTACGGCTTTAAAATGTACAAAAGATGTTTAATAACATTTAATCCTAAAACATTTCCGACAAAATTTAATAAAAGCGCAACTGATATTTATTTAAAGGTGGATTTGGGATTCTTTTGTGGGAGATATTAATGTAGATTTTCTGCTATGGAGAAACATGTTAAAATACAGTACTATGGTTGGGGTCTAAACCATTTTTATTATGCTCAAAATTTCATTTCGTATGCCTTTTTGGCTTCTGAGTTTGCCATTTTATAGTTTAAAAGTAAATGTAATTGCATTGCAGAAATAATTTCCATCTTACGATTTTATTTGCATTTCCTTTTATTTAGAGACTTTTTAAAGAATAAATGTGAAAACAATATATTTAGAGTTCTAACTTAAAAATGAATACAGCTTCATGTACTCTAACTGTAATATTTCTTTGTGACAGGGTGGTTGGGTGTATCACTATCACATATAAGGTGTCCTTTGAAAACGACACTTATTTAATAAGTAAGTATAAGGAGTTTTAGAGGACTATTGGAGGATGTGGATCTTATCTAGCATTAAACAAATCTTGTGTTTGTGTGTGCACACGTGTCCGTGTGTGTATTTGCATCGTGTGTGTTTCTGTTTGTAATTCACAGTGAACCCTGGACTACATGTCACTTGGGTCCTTCTGAATACTGGCTGTCCTGACTGTGTGGTATTACTTCAGAATGCCACTATAGTAAATACCACATATGCATCTCTAATAATGTTTAGTAAGTTGACATGCTGCACTGTATATACAAATAAATATCAAAAAGCAGAGCTTACGTTTTCTATTTCTGAACCTGTAAACAGGTTTTACATTTTCAATATCAGCTAAGTTATTTCTTCATGAAATAAGTGATTAATGTATAGGGGTTTAATAACAATGACAGAAAATGTGGTTATTTTCTCACATCTCAACTCTGGCCATCCAATTGGACAAGAAACAACCAATGTTAGAGGGAGCACTCATTTCACTAGCAGATCAAACTCTAATAGCTCTACAGTTCTGTATAGCATAAAAGTGTTGTAGGGCAAGTCATGAAATGTGAATGGTTGGAAATATGTAAAATAATTAATTACATTTGTTTAAATTCGCGTTTATAGAGTCACATCATACTAGAAAATAGAAATATACAGGAATTATACTGGTGTTTGACATCCTGTCAAATGGTCTCCTGTGTGTAATATGCATGCATGCCTGCTCTGTTCCCAGGCAGGAGAAGGAATGTGTCTGCTGCTGAGCTGGATGAGTTTACCAGGCAGGTGAATTGTTTCAACCTGGATTCACCAATGCCAATGGACCCAGAGAAAGGTATACAGTATAATATACGGTATATTTAGAGGGACTAAAGCAATGTCTTTTATGTTTTTGCATGATCTTTCTTTTGTTCAGCTGTTTGGAATGTTTCTATATGGATGCACATAGATAACATTCACAAACATATCTTACATTTCTCTTATGCAGAGCTTTGCCCCGACCCTCAAGGTGCAGAGAACACAGATTTGAACAAGTACTTCAACAGTGACAGTGAACTCCTGAAGATGTTCAAAAGCTTATACAAGAGTGACCAGAACATGCAGGAATCAATTGACCAAATAAAAATAAAAATAAAAGAAACTATAGAACAGCAAAGATCTATGTCAGAAAAGCCACAGGGTGCTCATTAAAGTGACAATAAAACATAATGATTTATTGTATATGCAAACAAGCTTGTCTTGTCTTCATTTTCTGAAATGTATATGGAATCCAAACATTCTCCTCCTGTAGCCCAGTGGGGTTGGGTTTTTCTCTCTTGATCCCAGACAATGCACCAAATGGTCTCCCCATTTCAGTTAATCAGACCCAGCCCTCACCACATCTCACTTTATGCAGATGATGTTCTGTTGTTTGCAACAGGGGTGGGTTTAAATAATCGAATTTCCAAAGAAATTCGATTTTGTTTTTTATATGTATGCATTGTACCATGAATGCACACAGCTTTGTATTTGTTGCACATTGGCTGTTTTGCTTATACACTCAATTCAGCCTCATAAGCAGCACTTAAAATTCCAGCTGTTGCACGCTTGTTTGGTCTAGTGAGGTGCATTGCTTCATTTTTAAATATATGAATGATTGGTTACTTTTACTTAATCATGAATTTAAGTCCTACACTGACGTGAGCAGAACATCCATTGTGAAGATGTACAACAGATTCATGGGTGGGATCGATTTGCTCGATTCCTTTACAGCCAAGTACAAGTTTCACATGAGGTGCAAACACTGGTATTTGATCATCCTCTGGCACACCATCATCCTGGGTGTGGTCAATGCTTGGCTGCAATACAAGGGTGACTGCAGAACCCTGCAGATCCCTGCAGATCCCTGAAAAAGCGATTATGAACAAGAGGCACTTCCAGGCGCAGCTGGCAACATTTCTCATCCAAATAAATACCCTGAAGAAAGGCAAACCAAGACAAAGCACAAAGCCCTAGTGTGAAAAAGAATGTCTACAATGCCCCCCTTCCTGATGTTCGCAGTGACAATGTGGAGCACAAGCCAAGTAAAACCGAAAAAAGAGGCCGCTGCAGGCACTGGAAGGATGGATACATCAACTACATGTATCAATTGTGATGTTCGTTTGTGCTTCACAGATTAAACAAAATGATAGTGATAGATGATAGTGGTGATATTTGTAACCTCTATGACCCAATAACATTCTACATCATTAACATCAATGTTTGGGTCTCTGAGGGTTAAAAATAAAGTTATGGATGTCCTGTTAATTACATACTTCTCCTTTGTTGAGATATTTATAGAAAATATAGGCTAAACTGCTATCGAACTAGTGCTGGCTTGTATTACCACTTTTTATCACAAGGGGTGAAGGCTGTAACTGTAGCATCCAGTCTACCCTTGGTCCATGAACAGACGAAGAAGCTGCCGTGAGGGCATATGCTTTCCTGTCAATCACGTACGGTCCTGCCCCCTACATCAATACTGACGCTCGTAAGATATATTGAATGAACAGTAGCTAACGCAGCAATGGTCGAAGCTCTTGGAAAGTTATCACCACCACCGCAAGAACCACGTCCGGCAGCAAAGCAAAGGAATTATTAAAAAATAAGCAAAAAACGACATGGCACACATTGTCTTACCTGAGAGGAAAAAAAGATTCCAAACTATTAATAAAACTTTTCTAACTAGAAATCATATACATAAATAAACTGCACACTGCAAAAATAAATATATTGTATACTGCACAAATAAAGAAATTATTAAATCTAAGTATGATTAGTTAAAAGCCATATGAATGTTATAATAGATAGTATTACACAGTAATCAATTATAACTTGTTTTAATATAAACATTATGAAAAGAAAAAGTACTAAAAACAAATTAACATTTTCAAATAATAAAACTATTAATCACACAGTACTGTTATAAAACACTTGCCCACTTTATCATCTTCAGCCTACAATGGCACAGAAGTTAAAGAAAAAACACTTGTTTTTCAGTTAAGTAAATTCTGTATATTTAGATTCTGTTAAGTTTGTTGTTCGACAGTTTGTTGTATTGCAAGAGGGTTGTGTTTGTATGACCTACAGAGCATTTGGAAAAGTGACATCATGCTTTACTAATAATTAAGTTTTGCTTAATAATGTTTTTATCTTTGTCATAACAAGATAGAACACAAAGTGTACTTTGTCATGGTGGCAGAAACAAACTACCAAATTTGTACAAATCACTCTTCTCACACTAACCCATATGTTAAAAGTCAGACATCTTCAGATTTGTTAGTTACTTTTAATATATAACGATGCACGTATTTTGGTATAAATCATGATCAATAGGTCAATTAAACCCATTTTTGTTAGTTGTGTGCTGCCTTTAAATACATTTATTTTAAATGTAAAATGTAGTGGGTCTAATAGAAGTAGGCCAACGTTAACGTCTTAGAAATAGGCCTACTCATAGTAAAGGATTGATTTAACTCACCTTGTAAATGAAAAGCTTTTCATCTTTCTGTGAAATTTTTTATTTTTATTTTTGTATCCGGGGAGAAAGCTCCATTCTTTTTGTATGATAGAATCTGCTCAAACAAAGTGGGATCAATTTTGAAAAAGCGTGCAAGTAATGATTCAAATGAAATAAAACCCTACATAGAGTGACAAATCAATCAGTCAGACAAACTGTAAGCCAATGAGCAACAAGATTGGTCAAATTTAAAAATTTATTTAAAGTTTTAGAGTACAATTATTTAAACAGTTGAGTTTAAAAGGAAATCCATATAAGAATATTCTAAAACTTAAAGAAAAACAATATATTTTGCCACTTTTTGGCATGCCAATTGTTTCTAGATTCTTTGTGTTACAGAAGTTGCGTTGCTTTTGTGTGCGTGTGGTGTTTCCTTTACATGTTCGGACGGCCTGTTATTCCTGTCATACAGTAGATAACAAGTTGATTTAAGGTACTTTATCACTTACAGAGTAAGAAGAAAATATACGTTTATGGGGGTTGCATTGGTGGACAACACCATATAATTTACTGATAGGGATATTTGTCTAACAGGGATTGTCTCAATAAAATACGAAAGAGTTGGGTGAATATAATAACATAATAATAATATAATAATACACTTTATTTGTATAGCACCTATCATACACAATGTGCAATTCAAAGTGATTTACAGTTAAAAATATTTGAAAAACAAAGAATGAATGGAACAAATGAAATTAAACAAAAATAAAAAAGAAACAATATAACACAATGTAAAAGCCATGAAAATAATAAAACCCATTCCCTAGAGGCAGATTTACATTATCCTTCTAACTACCATGGCCCCTGTTAATGAACTCTGCTAGCAGTATTTACCTGCCCTAGATACATATAAGAAGACTTGATGCCAGTGGACAAAGTAAATGTATTGTAACATGCACACACAAACACACATACACCTTCTTGCAAACCATTATTTCACGTTTTAATTATAAAATTTACTTATGTCTAATATCTTATATCTATCTAGCTCACATACAATACACTAGAATATGGGACTGACAGTGGAAATTATGTGTCATGGCTCGTGGCTATAACACAAAAGGCACCACTGATATTGACATATTGATTGTCTGATGTCATTTGGCTGAATATCGGTCAACACAGAAATGGAATTTTACTGGCTGCTCTGTGCAAATTGTAACGCAACAAATCTCCCGTAAATTCTCCAGATAGAAATACTGCACTCTCCCAAAGCCTAAAAATTAATATTCACTAACCTTGATACAATTGTTATTATCTTTTATAATCTGTTAAATCTAAAATATGTGACAGTTTAAATGTACACTTGTCAACTGGTTTACAGTGCCACATACTATATACGTTAATGTATAGAGCTCTATGATTCTAACGCTCAGAATGGGGTGGTTGCTTCTAGTTAATATATAGAGTTCTATGAGTATATACTGTACAAGTAGTATATAGGCTAACTAATAATGATCAATAATGAAATTCATACAAAGGTGTTCATCAGAACATTTAAAAGATATATTTTAGTTAAAAAGTAAGACAGAAGAAAACACACAGAGGAAGAAACAATATCAGTGTGATTGCCAAATACACATTTCTTTTCAGTTGTTTATTTACAAAACTGTTTGCGTGTAATAATGTTGTTAAAAAATTCCATAACAGAGTAATAAAGCTAACATATTTCAATATTTAGAGTGCCAACATTTGTTCATTCACTCTATAGTCTCCACTGTACATTTGAAATAGTTTGTCACCCGTACTGTACTGTAGATATCAGTACAGTATTTTGTCCAGCATGGTTTACAAACACACCGCCTTCAACCAATGAGAAGCTTTTCTTAACACAGACACTTAACATATGTCACCACAGCATTTATTGGCTTTTGTCACAGAGCCTGTAATTGCAATAAGGGAGGCAGTGGCACAGTTGGTAGAGCGGGGCAACGGGCGATCAACAATTTGGTGATTTTAACTGTTGAAGTGTCCCTGAGCAAGACACCAAACCCTAACTGCTCCCTGCCTATTAAGTGCTATTTAAAGGGAGTGTGTATATTGAACTTACCCCCTGGAGCTGAGTGGATGCGGGTTTGCTTAATTTACAGTTGCTGAAAGATAACGTTCAGTATTATCCCATCTATGTCTTCATTAAGTAGACCAGGAAAATGTTTTAGGATGTAATAAACAATTGAATCAGTACCTACTGTCAATAATTCATTATTAACTTTGTGGGGACACTCAATGGTGAGGTAAGTAGAATTTTAATGCTATATATTGAGAGTAACTGCATATAAATGCTATAGACATCTGTCAGCTATCAGTTGCTCTTATTCATTGCCCTTGCCTCCATAAGATATTTTAGATGTTGCATATGCCCGGATTTTTTTTCTGGCCATTAAGGGCCACTTTTTCCTGCCTGGTTCTGCAAATCTATCTTGCCTGTCACATGAATGTGCACACGCATCTACAACAGGTTTGTCAATGAGCTTGGTGTTAATAATGTGGTCAAACTGAATTATTATTAATTCATTCCCTTTTCTAAATACAGAACTATTGATAACTAATCACACAATTAGCCTACTATTTACACATTTCTTATTAATGACTTCTTCAATTAATTATATTAATTTATAATATTAAGTGTAAACCAAAGGAAAGTTCTTTCACACTTTTAATTGGTGACCAATTCAACTTCTTAAATCTCAAAGCTGGGTCGATTTTAGAATCTCCAGCTCGACCTTTTTCTTCTTCTCCGCCTCTGCCGGGTTGTCGTATGTGGCGGCCTGCCGCGTCTCCTTCCCCTCTCGCTCGGAGCCCTCCTCGCTTCCGCACCCCGGGTCGTCGTACGGCAGCCGGCAGCAAGTGCAGCAGCAGCAGCACCTGGCGGTCACCGTGGTGACCACGCCGTCCCAGGGCTGCAGAGAGTGGGCCCACAGCGGGAGGAAGTCCCAGGAGCGCAGCGCCGCGGGGAGACACCCCGGGCGGCGCTTCTGCAACACGTTAATCGCCGTGGCGAAAAGAGGCACGGCGACCAGAGGCACGCCGACGCCCACCAGCACCTGCCAGCCGGCCAGTGACAAACCGAAGACGAAGAGAGGCAAGGCGACGAAGCAGCAGACGATGTAGACGGCGGCGAACCAGCGGTAGCGGGCGGTGGTGTTTCCCAGTGCCTTCGCCAACCGGATGGGGATGCGAGTGAAGGGGACCGGGAACCACAGAATGATGCCCGAGATGTTGAACAGGAGGTGCACCAGGGCTATCTGGGGTGGGGGCAAAGGTGCAACACAGGTAAGATGCAACAAGCTTGCTTGTATGTACATGTATGTATGTAGACCTATGTACTGTATGTGTGTGTGTATGTATGTATGTAGACCTATGTACTGTATGTATGTATGTATGTATGTAGACCTATGTACTGTATGTGTGTGTGTATGTACATGTATGTAGACCTATGTACTGTAGCATGGGCTTCTGTATAGTGTAGGCCTGTATGTATGTATGTATGTAGACCTATGTACTGTATGTGTGTATGTACATGTATGTAGACCTATGTACTGTATGTGTGTGTGTGTATGTACATGTATGTAGACCTATGTACTGTATGTGTGTGTGT
>JAODUG010029256.1:0-19340 GCA_027564795.1 Aphredoderus sayanus
GATAAACCATTTGTCTGTCACCGTAACTTCAACCACTCTGACCAACGAACCATATGACGTATGAAATTAAACTACCAGTTGGGAGTAGATCAAAAACATATTTTCCGTCTAAAAAAGATTTAGTCTTCAGCTGAGATAAAACTGACGATATAGCATCATCTACGTTTACCTTTGTAGGATCCACCATTGTTATTTTCAAGTTGCTTTCTCAGTCGACGCTCTAAAGACGACGCTGATTTGACAGTTCAGATGCTACTCGAACTACAATCGTGTTGATCCAGACCTTTTCAGACTGATTCTCGCAGCGAAACTATATTGAAGCTCGTGAGATCAGGATTGTCACGCGAGGATACAAGATTGTAGCATGGCAGACACATCTTCAAATAAGCTCTGTTAATTCAAACCATGTCAGTGAACCAATAGTACAGTATATTACTATATGTACTATATTATTCTTCTCAAGCAGCATCCCATGTAATTTGAACTCCCAGCTAAGAACCTTTTGCCTGCTGCGTAAATACCATTTTCTCATTGATGCCTCTGATGTACCATTTTCATTGGCTAGGCACGGGTGTAATGTGACACCAGTTTACCGATAAGGAACGCTTTGCTAAAGAGGCTCTATGGCAGGCCACAACATTTACACCTGTACAACACACTGTATAACATTTTACATATGCCACCAATAAATAACATAGCATATGTCTGCTCAGTCTGACACTTCAAGTGCCTTCTGTTCATCTTCATCTGCCTCTTATAATGGCTATGCAGTTATTCATGAACCCATGAACCTCCGACAACCTTCGCACATTTCTTTTTCTTTAACAGTAGAACAGGACCCTCAAAATGGTGGTCAGTTAAGATCCAAAATGGCTGCTCCCGCCAAAGTTGTAAAAAGTTCTCACCTAACCTGACCTTTGACCAAAGCCAATTCCAGCACCCTGCCTTCTTGGGGAAAGGTGGCTTTGAGCTGCAGCCAAAATGGCCGCTCAGCTGCTGCAGAGCATTTCTCAGCTCAGCGACTTTCCAGATGGCAGGTATCTTAAGTGTTCAGTCCACTTGTCACAGTGATGTGACCGGTCGCCCCTTATGTTGTCCGGCAACCTACAGTGGGTCCTCCCAGGGATTTTAATGGACTTTCATTTGAAATGTGAGGACAATACAGATGCACTGGCTGACATGCTAGAGAAAATTGGCTAATGTTCTTTGCAGTGTAATTATAGCTAATTTAAAAACAAAACAGGTCATAATGTGTCATACATTATACTCAGTACATGTGAGAGGATAATAGCTGTACATAGACATCCAGTTCCATATTGTAGGGCAATCTAGCAAGTCACGAAGGTCATACTTGTTCCTCGCAGGAGTGCCGGAGACCTCTTAACACCATTACAAAGATGTATGAGATGGCAGGCTTACTTGCACTGATGTCATTGATGCATTGCAGAGATTGGAAAACTGAGTGGAATGGAGGACTTAACACACATCTCCCGTCATCTGCCACCACAGAGCACACACTCTGTGAGCCCAAAGCAGATGCAGTATAATGTGTTATCGTTTGTTATGTAGAAAAGGTTGCATGAATGGAATAATGTGGAGGAAGCCAGGAGTTCATAAGGGAGCACAAAGCCAGAGGTAATTGAGTAGTAAAACCAGAGTAGACACACATTAGAGGTTGATGTTGATATATATACTGTATGATAACCTTATAGCCCTCGTGATGTCCTACAAAACTTCGTATTCGGCCACCCGGCGGCGCCCTCTGATTGTGTATGATTTTGTGTGTTTTTGAATTGTCATTGCTGAGTGTATTTACTTCTTTATTATTTACTTCTTTATGTATTTGTGTTGTTTTATGTGCCTTTTAACCCTCCTGTTGTCCTTGTGTTTCAAACACACACCTTGTTGTGTCAGCAATGCACATCATATGTGTGTGTAAGCTGTAGAATTAGGATTAGCGCCTTCTATCTGCCACAAAGAGCTAGTGGTTTGGGTCATTTCACAAGGGTTAAATTGTTGCACCTGTAGTTGTGAACCCTGGTCGCATTTGCACTGATCTGTTTTTCACTGTGCATTCAACATATTTGAGGTCTACCTAATTTTTTATAGACCTTCTGAAAGGTTTCAATCATGAATCATCTATTTGAGGTTATATTAGCGAAAACCTTTCTTTCCGAAATCAATCCAATTGATACTTTCAACAGATTATTTACACATTAAATGATTGGATCAGCTGACATGCTCGGGATGCTAATCAGATTCATGTTTCTGACTTTCACAATAGGCTGTAGCCTACTGGACCCACCCATAGAACTATGTATAATAACAACCACAAGTGGCTCCCACTGTAATGTTTTACTGGGCAAAAGTGGGACTAATGATTATTCTAGGGTTGCACTACGGTGGCCATGAGAGCTCAAACCACTGAAACTTAAAGGTGAGCAAAATTATAAATTTAAATATGAATAGTAGCAAACAACAATGCTCTATGTTAAGATGTACTGGAGTTATCCACTATATCTCTTCGTCCTGAGCAGAGAATGACATCATACTCCAAGCTCCTTAGTTCTTTGTTTTCATGTCCTGGGCTGGCACGTGTGCTTGTGTGTGTGTGTGTGTGTGTGTGTGTGTGTGTGTGTGTGTGTGTGTGTGTGTGTGTGGCCCATGAAGTGTTTGTTTTGGTCTGAGATGCAGGTGCGCTTAGTGTGACACCTAGTGGCAGAATGTCATATAAAGCTACTTTAAGAAAATTAAGACATGCAAGCATGCAAGCATTTAGAATCAACATAAATCAACATAAATACATAAAAAAATTATTCATAAATAAATAAATACACTCAGCAATGACAATTGAAAAACACACAAATCATACACAATCAGATGGCGCCGCCGTGTGGCTACATACTATATTACGAGTACATTACGAGGGTTAACTTATACGGTAATTATAACATTTTACCTTTTACCAAGTACCTTACATGTCTTTTCAAAATTATATAATTACCATAAGTTCCTTATATATAAATGAAAATTGTATAATTGCCTTATAAGTACGAACACATACGTGACATTACTGATGCTGTAGACACCTGTTAATACAAACTCAGTAAAACTAATAGACAAATACAATATAAAAACATTTTGAGTGGTAAAATATGCAGGAGCACAATTATTCTAATCGGCAGGAAATGGGATCAGGGAACAGATTATGTGTGTAGTCTGTAACTTCTACGGGATATGCATGCATGTACACCACAGCTATATGATGTACTGTACTGTATGTGTTGTGAAACTGAAGTGCCAGCCCTTGTATTCCCTGATACTCTGCCATTCAGAACATTGCAGATGGTTCATTTGCATAACCCTCTGTTATTATGTGCATCCCTCTGTATAGGGACATCACTGTGCAATCTCAAGGCTCCATAAATTCTCAGTAGATGGGGGTTAAAACCAGTTCACCTCCCCTTTCTGTTATTAAATGAACCCTGACTATGCCATTAGAAAGGGATCTGATTTAAAGTTCTGTACAGAAAACCATCAAGAATTATTTGGGAACTTAATTAGGCATTAAAAGCAACTTATCGCACAGCAGTTGTAGCTTATAAGTTAAGGTACAGTAAGTCTTGCATCTTTGCATTGCACTTTTATTTGTTGTGCGGTTAAGACTTTGATTTCATTTAGACATTTGTTATGGAAGGATATTAAGAGTAAATGTCACAGCTAGCTGCTGTAGCAGCTACTGTAACAACAAATTTAAAAAAGCAGTTGTTTAATCTCCTTTATTCTATATTGATGCTCATATATTTTAAGTGGAGTAGCCTGGCTTTAAGTGAAGTATCTAAAAAGAAAAGACATTTAATTTGAAGTAAAAAGGTGTCTTTTAGAAAGGCCTCTCACTAAATGAAAGTGTTTGTGATCGAATTAGATTCTCCAATACTTTGTGGCACGCAGCCTAACTGGTGGTTGTAATGTATATTGTTAATGTGTATTATAGCTGTTGCTTTTCTTGAAGGTGCCCTTCCTGCAGCGTAATTATGTTTTAAATCAGAATAACTTTTGACTTTTTGCACAAACCCTGCTAGAGTTTGTGATAACCCCCAAATGGGTCACCATGGGAATGCAGGCTGTAAACTGTCACTGATATGACAAATATAAAAGATAGAACATATAAATCATCATTCTATTCATGACCAACTGAAACAATGTGATGTGCAAATCTACAACCGGATTTCTGACTGTCTGACAAATCTCTAATAAACACACAAATCAGTTCATATACTGTTGGTGCACATTACTGTATATTACATTTTTGTGATGATCTAACTGGACAAAATCAATCCAATGTAAGCTCAAAGATCCAGACAAAATAGCCAAACTGGTGCAGGCTTATCAGAGCAAACAGGTGTGAAAACACACTCCAGATTTACAGTAGTACATACTTCTGCATACTGAACCTGTTATCCCCACCTATGTGTGTATGCCCACAGGGGACCTCTCTTTGCAGCGGTTCTGTATCAGAATCTCATATAGCCACTATTTCAAGGTAAAAGCTGTTACTACTTTAAAAGCATAGTAGACAAGTCTACGGTGAGACTGGATGTTTATAGGGTCAAGCCCCAGAGTTGGCCTACCTGTAAGGTGCCTTACCCCTATCTTCTCTTTGTAAAACGTGTAATTGTACTCATTGTTAGTCTCTTTCAACAAAAGCTTTCAACAAAAGCTAAATTACTAATTGTAAAGTTTAAACATTTTATTAACAAAAAGATAATGTGCTCGTATGTAGTATTTTTCTCAAAAATGCAAAATGCAACCACAAAAAACAAAAATATATTATCTTATAACGTATTAATTATAAAAAAGATTGTCCTTCAATGGTTGGGTAACCTGTCTTGTATCTGTAGTAGTCATGACATGTCTTGATATGATATTATTTATTTTCCCTATGGGGAAATTTGTCTTAGGCTCATTGCTGATTTCAAAACAAGAAGACAAAAGCATTTCACAATATCTGTTTAGTTTTAATTTGATTTGTTCAGATTCTGGAACTGCCCACAGCAGAGTTCCCCCTTTCTCTACCGTCATGTTAGCAGACACTAGATTTCTGTTATCTCCACCTTGATACAATTTAATTGTATCCTGCTTATAGCCTACACTTTATCTTCTGAATTTACAATGTTTTTGCTGTTTAAACAAGCCAATAAAAATGTCCAACGGTTCCACTTTTCCCGGGTTTTAAACAGGCGCCATGCTCTTATGACTGCATGTCTGCTGTAATATTACATTAAGCTCTAGACATCAGTTTGTCCGTCTACATTAAATATGAGCAAGTAGGAGCATTTGTAGGGAAAATATGAAGAATGTTGGTAATATCAATCAGAATGTAATAATATATTTCACAAAAATCCAGGACAAATTAAGCACTGGTCCTCCGAGGTGAGAGACTGTTGAACTTTTGGAGAAATGCATTAGGCCAATACATAAACGTTGTGATTTATCACCCATACAAATATACTCACATTCACACATTAAAGACCGAAAGCACCTCCAGATATGAAATCCAATATCCCTGTCTCACTCCTGCCAGTTATGTGGCGGATGCAGAAATAAAACCCTGTTTATTTCCCCTTCAGGCTGGCAGCATACTGTAAACTGTTTGATGGCACTGAAACTGCCATTTCCAGGCTTGGGCGTTCCTAAGGGACGTCTTTTCGAGACCTTGGCTTTGATTTAAACTGCAGGGGAACAGGACTTTCCCGTCTTTGCCGCACCATATGCTGTGTTATATAAGTGATACGTTTGCCCAGTGCATTACCCTGAATCCCGATTAGGATCAATGATCACTAAGACGAGCAAACCAGCTCACAGTGCGAGAGGTCCTCACTGGCTCTTCTGGACGGCTGGATGTTGTTGTTTTCTGCCCCGGAGCTTTGCTAGACGGCCTCACAGGCACCCAGGTCCACCCTGCTTTACTCAGTCAAAACAAACAAGGCGCTTCTCCTCTGTTTTCCTTCCTCCCGATAAAGCCCAGAACTATACTGTAACAACACACTATAGAGTATAATGTAATGCATGCGCATATATTAAAATAGGTCTGCCTCAATATTGACAAATATTAATTTACTTTCGATTACTTTTCAGTATGCAAAGTATTCATCTTTGTTGGAAAATGTGTTATTTCCCTCCATAACCTCCTGTTAGTGTCTATTTATGGTGGTTATTTAATGGTATATGGTACAGTATACAGTGTACAAGTCTACAGGTTACAAGTCATGTATTTTATTTGCTGCAGTGGTATACAGCGGGCTGTTGTAATTCATTTAGCTATTGTACAGTTTAGAGTTAAAGACATCTTGAAAATTAAGTTGTCTCATGGTACTTACTGTACCATGAGACGACTTAATTTAGATTTAGAATAAATAAAAAAATACACACAGCACTGACACTAAAGAGAACTACACAATCAGACACAATCAGGTGACGCCATCTTCTGGCATAATACGGTAGTGCGTTTGAAACCCAAGGACCACAGGAGGGTTAAGTGAGGATGAATCTATATTTCTATCTCAAGTATCATCCTTTAACTTGCATGCAGTGTTGTTCCTCAGTGGCCAGTTCTGCTCCACTGGCTAGTCCACTTAGACTGTCACCAGCTTGGTCAGTGGTTTGCCAGTCGCCTGTGTTTTGTGATTTATCGTCGCGAGTGGGGAAACTATGTAGCGTGCTTTATGACACTTTGTAATTATAGATGTGGTTGAGCTGATGAATGAGAAGAGTTGAGCTCACCTAGCTGCGCTGTACATCACTGTCCAGAGTGACGTGAGGCTAGGCCCTTCATCACACTAGTCCAGAGCGGAGGACCAGGGTCGGTTGAACCAGCAGTGTTTTAGAGCAGCATAAGCACACTGGCTTTGTTAGTTACTGCTCAGCTTTGCAAGGGCGGTTCAGACAAATGTTTGTTTATGCAGCTTACACTGGGTCCAGGCCTAACACTGGGTCCAGGCCTAATACTGGGTCCAGGCCTAATACTGGGTCCAGGCCTTATACTGTGCCACAGAGGGGATCCAAAGATGGATTTTTTATTTCTTTTATTTCTTGCCATAGTTTGTCTCTGTCAGCGCCGTACTCTTGGAGTGTTGAATGCATGAGTGTTGAATGCATGATGGAATGACTTTATGATTGAATTTGATATCTGTATGTGAAATCCAGCAGTTGATGCCAAGTCCCAATTAGAAATACATCATTGCTGCACTCCAATGGAGACTGTACTACTTGTTTCGAAAACTGCAATCCAATGTTTGGAGGAAAAAACAAAAAAACACCTGCCGACCTAAATAGTTTTTCCCTGTGCCGTTTACACATAAATTTGCTTCGGTTGACAAATGTGTATCCTTTTATCGGGGTAAGTGTCACAGTTACCGTGACAAAAGATAACAAGTAGAAACATGAGCGTCAAGCTAGACTGGGGACACCGGCTCAATGTGTTGGAAGAAAATAGCAGGGCAGAGATACAGCAGCATGGGGAGATGTTAACACAACATCAATCAGTATAATGGAGGTAAACTCACCCTGGTTATCAATGGTTTTCCTGAGCCAAAGCCAATGTAACAGTACTGTAATTAGTCCAGTGAAATTAGGCCACACTCCCCTGTTGTATACCTGCGTCATCCAGGACATATATGGAGATATGTGAATATTGTTTTTAACAAATCTGCATGTAAATTGTGCTTAAAAGGAGTTTTTAGTTTTTTCAGGATATACGTTGCTCCTATAATAAACATATGAAGACACACTGAAATATTTTGTGTTCAAGCTTGCTAATATAGACGGGAAACACATTACTGTTTTATATTCTGGGATAGAACTTCCTTTACAATTATGCCTATAATTTCTTATGGGAAAAGGAAAGTGCATACCCATTTACACTGGGCAATATGTTAGCTTGAATGTCCAGTTGGTAATGATGATGTTGGGTGATATGTCATCCCATCTTTACGTTCATGGTTTATGGCCCCAGACTAAGCCGACTCTGGTATTATGCAGCAATGCTTCATGCTCTCTTGTCACTGTGAAAACTCTGATGTCAGCCAGACTAATTAGAAGCTGAGCTGAAATGTAGAAGAATTTACCTTACCTCACTAACAAGACCGACTTTTCTCTCATGTTCTTCACAGCTGTACAGCTCGATGGACTTTGGAAGAAAATGGCAGCTTGTTCATGAACATGTAACACCGAATAGGTTCTACTGGTGAGTCATACTGTCCCTTCTTGCCCACTTATCCTTTGTAGTTTCTAGCTACTCAGGGATGTTGTGGAGTTTTGCTAGTACATAAAACAAGTGAGGGAGATAATGGTGATGCCTTTGAACATCACTGTATAGCACTGCTGCAGATGTTCAGCTTGTTTTCAAATGACTATATGATCAGTTATTAAGTTCCCCCATTAGCACATGTTCTGCACTGAACTTCATTTATCATGTCAGTTGGCCTACTGATATTTCATTATATCAAAACAGGCACACCCAGATTAGGAAACTGTTTTTGAATTGGATCTTGTTCCTTAGAAGCAGAGGGGTTGGTGGGTGGACTTGGAGTTGCTTTGCTAAGCATCCAAACAGCGGAAGGTCCTATGACTAATAATGGACATCCCTGATGCTTCTCCTTGAATCATGTCTTCCACTCTCGTTCACCCTGAGGAGCTTCCACAAAAGTGCACACTCATCACTAACATTGGCCAGGATGTATTCCAGCTCACTGCTCTCGTCTGAGGTGGTGTGGTGGGGGGATGGGGGGAGGGGGGCGGGGTGATTTGCCATCACAAACCTGCTTCAGTCTTCAGCGGGGGGGCTGTGAGTTACTTCCGTAGCATAGCTCTCTGCCATGCCCTGCATCGCTGAGGCCTCTTCAAGGAAGTGTGAGGAACTCTGGCCCTCCGGGGGCACGCCCGGCAAACCTCCAGTTGGCTGCTTTCACACGGTGGAGCAGCGCCACGGTATGAGAGCGGTGTCTGTCCAGTGTAATCTGTGAGCACCGATCTGAACAGGAGAGCATGATATTGCCCCGGTTACATTAAGAGCTGTGACTTGCAGTCGGAGCATGTGGAAGCTCACGGCAACTGTATTTCTGCTTCTGTATATTTACAGTTTTGTCAGTTTTGTGGAGCAAACATGTTGACCGTTGCTGCTGAGGGCGTGCTTGGCATAATGTGATGTGTGGGGACCGTTTTGTATTGGGGGAAGTTTGGGAGAAGAACCTTCCAACATCTCTTTATGTCATTAGCGTAGCTGGGCTAAAATAAGCTGTTTGTAACTGGAGCAGAATAACCCCACTGCGGCTCATATCCCTTCATCTGCTGTCCTCTTCCACCTCCCCTGCCATTTCTCTATCCATGTCATCTCCTCCTTTACCGCTGTCATTTCATCTCCATTTGCTTCCCCTCATTTATGGAGAGATTCATTTTTCCTGCCTTTATCCTCACCTTCTCCCGCCCTAAAAACACCTCTCTCTCTCTGTCTCTCCGGTCCTACACACTCTGTTCCCCACTCATCCATCATGCTGTGTGCTGTTCCTGGTCCAGGTCCGTGTCCGGCCTGGATAAGGAGCCAGATCTCATCCACATGGAGGCTCACACATCTGATGGCCGTAAGTGTTTTCTCTTAGGCGCACACACACGCACGCACAACGCATGCACACACACACACATACATGCACTGCAAGGTCAAAAGAACGGACCTAGGACGAGTGAAAACCTGTCCGTAAAGCAGTGGTCCTCACCATACATTAACATACTGTATTACATATATAATATATCTAATATGTATAGAACGTTACTTGTGCCCCAGGCAGTTTTCTGATTATTTTAAAAGCATAACATAACAATGTCAAAAATACAAAAAATCACTAGGGTTACCTTAAAGAGCATAAGAATATTTCACAAGCCCACAATCTTCTGGAACCCACTGAGACTTCCTGCGGGAGTTTTAGCACACACAGTGCCGGTAATGTATTGCATGATACGTGATTAATATGGTCTTTCTCTTCAACCCTCTCACTGGCTGAAGGTCAGCTCCATAGCTCTGAGTGACATTACAACCAAGGTCTTCTATAGGTGAAATTGTTTATTTCAAGCCTGTAATGTCAAAGCAGCCAGGCTTTTGTGAGATATAAACATAGCTCCCCCCCAACAAAATACTCTAGCTCTTCATTGGGTCATGATTGACAGAAATGCTTGTTTGTGGAATCTGTAGATGATAAGAGCAAGCCATGTGCTAATGAGGGGGAAATTATGCAGGTAAAATGTCACACTGTATTCATGGGTGGAATAGAAAAAAAGCATAGTTCAAGACACATATATTTGGAGTAGAAATATATATTCTACAGTATATTCTCTATTTGTGACTTAGGTAACAATTCAAAGATGTTCTCAATGTCAGTCAAAGAACGCTAAAGATACAATGTTTCCCACTGGGTTATATTTGAATATTAAAGCTGTGAAGATTGCTGCTGTTACTACAGTATATCATTAACACCTCATACTCATCTCTTCCTGCCTGGCAGATGTCCAGTATGTTACATGCAGAGCTCAGATGTGCATGGAGCCTAACAGAAACTATCCATTTCCCGGGTACATTGACATCAGCTCCTTGGTGGTTCAGGATGACTACATCTTCATCCAGGTAACTTTAATAACACCTTGTTATGATTTCATCCCCAACCTGAGGTCATTCACACTGCACATTATACTGTACACACATCGGTCAATTATTTAGCACAGTTGTCCTTTTATCCCAAAAAGAAAAAGCTCATTGTTAATAGGGTGTATGTATCTGTTCATGTCCAAACATGCTGTAGCAAGATAACATAGATTAACAAGTACTTTTCTAAGTACAACCATCTGTAAATCACCTTGAAACTGCCCCAGGTGTCACAACATTAGAAGTTTACAGTATCTGACCACCTTCAGCTAATAACGACAACAAACATTGCAGGCTTATTTTTACACACAGGTGGTTGCAGACAATTGGTCCAGCTTCCACCAATGAGAGCAGGACTCACTTGGGAATGGTTTCCTTAATTGCTGATGGCACCAATTAAACTAGACACCTGGATGCTGATTAGTTTATTGCTGTGCCATATTGGCAATTTTCAATGTGGGGTTCACAGAATGATACTACTGTACAGGTACATCATAACTTATAATATCAGGATGATTTGGAAGAAAACCACTTGGTTAATATAGTGGCATTATAACAGTAAATATCTAGACAGTAACAATTGTATTTCTTCAGAGATGTAGTAATAGTACTGGTATCTATAATATTTATGTTTGCTTACATGTTGTAGTAGTTTGCCACCTTAACTGGCTATATTGTTCTGCTGTCACAGCAACAATGGAGACATATTCCCCAAAAGAACAATATACAGTATGACAAAACATGATGCATGGTACTATATATAGAAGGTTTTTATCGGTTATATATTTTAATCTGACTGAACGTCTGCACAGTTTTTTAAGATTTGCTCAAATAGTTGTTATTATTCATCCTTGCAAAGGCTTGGTGTGTCATATTAATCATAATTTGCATTAAAGAAAAATCTGAAATGGTAATGTTCTGAATTCGTAATATCAGGGCAATTTTTGGGGTTATATTTTAATTTTCATGAATATTATTTACTTTGACATTGTGCAAATAATGAGGACTTCATACATTTAAGAAAGGAACTAGTGGGAACTCGGTACAGCACATACCTTTGCCAAGGCTAAACAATAAATAGAAGAGGGAAAGATGAGAAATGGAATAAACAATGAAGATGGGGGAAATGGGCATCAGTTTAAGATGGCAATGGCATTGCTATCTATCACACATGCGACCACTATCATTTTAATCATGTTGCTGGATGTTATGTGACCTGTCCGCCACAGTTCATGTGAATTAACCTACTGTACAACTTGTTGAGTTATCCTGCTCACAGACAAACAAGCCAATGAGTGAAAACGTGACCTTAGCCAATTACATTGCTGTTCTAACAAACACCAATATCTGTATATTCCTGTGAGGAAGCAGTGTCGTGCTTTACAGTATATCTGATAGAAAAGATGTACTTACTTAAATGTAGTTATTATGATTCATTCTTATTATATTTACATCCCATACTGTATATCTCTATTACATTGCTTACAATTGCTGGTGCATGACCTATCCAACTATTGACAAACTACTACTATAACATGTACAGTACATGTAAATCTATTAGATGTAACAAGGACATAATATAGACACACCTGTATAATGGAAACTCTAGTCTTGGTGACACATTAGACCAAATTGTACTTCAATGATTCGTCAGTCATGTTTTACCTCTCACAAGTCTTTCAAGTAAACCCACAACCATTCTACCTAAACCTCACCTTCAGTTCAGGCCGGTCCACGTTTTAATTTTGCATCACAGACGGAGGACCCTGAGAGGAATAGGGGAAAAAATCAATCATACCAATTCCTCTTAAAGTTCAAACTGCCTCTGGTTACCGTGCCATCGATCCCCTGCTTCTCCACTCCATTGCGTGTGTGACCATTCTGTATTCTGTGATGCTCCATGTCTTTATTTTTCTCACACCGCTGGTGTTCTCCATGCTTTCAAGCCATTCAGAGCCTACAGTATGTAACTGCATGGTCCTGCCATGCAACATAAATACATGCAAGTATCACTTCCCTTGAACTGGGAGTTTCCTTTTAAAGATTTCCCATTAATCCAATAATTGTGTCATTGTGAATCATAATGAATTAGTGTGGAATAATAGTTGGTACATCAACGGATATGTGTGTGTGTGTGTGCATGTGTGTCTTGACATTTTATGAGTAGGTACTGTCTCTGTACAAATTAAATTATTGGTTAACCCAAAATTAACGGCTATAGAATGGCTGTGAAGAGAAGTCTGCTCCTTTTCGGTGCCTATGTTAGCTTGCTTCCACACTAAATACACTGGCAGAATGCACCTTTTATTCTCATATGCGTTATTTCATCAGATGTAGGCTCAGGCTGCACAATATCTTAGGGGTGCCAGACACCCCACTGGTCTGGGTGTTGGTCTCCCAGCCAGAAGGTTGTGGGCTCAAGCCCCAGAGTTGGCCCACCTGCAAGCATCCTTGAGCAAGAGGCCTTACCCCCTCGCCCCTTCTCTGCAATTGTACTCATTGTAAGTCACTTTGGATAGAGGTGTCTGCTAAGTGATATAATTGTAATATCATAGCCCACTGTACATCATATAGCTAATAGCTTGAACTACTTTGTCCCTTTCCTCTAAATGAAAGTGATGTGGTTTAACCAGATCATCACATGGTTTTACAAGTTGAAACTCCACTTACGTTCTAGGCCCATAAGTAATCTGTTATAACAATCAAGCTTAAAGTGAGTGTGTTCCCCTGCCAGTCTGCATTTGAGGTAATTTCAAGGTTATAGCAGAACAGAAGCAGAGCAGGTCTTTGACTGGCCACAAATGTACAGTATAGTTTTGGCTTCTGGGGCTTGGCTTTTGTGTCATGTGGATGTGTTATAAATAGTTGTGTGCGAATATGTGGAATCAGTATATAAAACGTTTGGTTCCAGCGTCCAGCTTTTCTTTGTACTGTATGTATAAGATGTAACAACTGGGAATGTTTGCACAGGGCCTAAGGAATTAAGGATGACTTTCTTCTAGACAGGAGGTGAACATTGTTTAGGTGACTTAACGATTTCTTTAACAAAAGAATAATGAGACTATTGATTGGCACACAAGATATTTGATAACACAAACTGCATCGACACATGCTGAGAAGCAGTGAGGCAGAAGATCACTTTTAACAGCAAATCAACAAAAAGCAACCAGAATTTCTTGTGCATCACAATGCAACCAAAACTCAATGTGTGCATTCTTTCACTATTGTGATTGGTTGGCAAAAACCCAGTGGACTGCTAATAATGGAGCTCATGGAAACCTCACCAATTCTATTGAAAGTAAAAAGTAAAAAAAAAACACAACAACAACACATAAATAAATACATAAATAACCAAGTAAACAAACCAACATACAAAATCTACCACAATAAACTCCCCTAAAAGAAAATAGGGAGCAAAATGTATAATTATTTCTAACTGGTTTGTTTCTTATACTGTACATTCCAGGTACCTACATCAGGACGAGCCAGCTACTATGTGTCTCACAAAAGAGACTCTTTCATACAGATCAAACTACCTAAATATTCTCTGCCCAAGGTAAGCTAAAGCCACTTCAATTTGGTACTGTATTGCCTGATAACAGCTCCTAAATGTACTTTGTTATAAATCACACTATATTCTACAACGTACTAAAACTAAATTATGATGTGTTTTCATTAAGGTATTCCCTATTGCTCATTTAAATCCTCTGAATAAATTATTAAGTGATTTATTGGCTTTAGGGTGACATTGGTACATTTACATCTACATTAGTATAGTTCACTGTATTATATGCAGATATGTGGCAAACATCTTCATTTATGTCGTATCCCTGTTTGATCAATTCTTACCTTGTCCTCGGGTGTCAAACGCACTACCTTGTTCTGCCAGCAGAGGGCGCTAACCGTGGCACGTCATATGTCCGTGCTGTGGTTGGCGCCTTCTGCTGGCACAACAAGGTAGTGCCCTGGGTCGGTTTATCGGTGCGAAGGGTTAATTGTTGCTCCCTCTCTGCTAGGATTTACACATCGTCAGCACCGACGAGAAGCAGGTGTTTGCAGCTGTGCAGGAGTGGAACCAGAATGATACCTATAACCTTTACCTGTCTGACACCAGAGGGATCTACTTCACCCTGGCCATGGAGAATGTCAAGACCACCAGGGGCATCGGAGGAAACCAGATGCTTGACCTATATGAGGTGGGCAGTCTACCTGGACAGGTTCACATCATGTCCTTGTGATGTCCTTTGGGTCAAACTGACCCAACGCACTAGCTCTTTGTGGGAGATAGAGGGCGCTAAACCTAATGCTACAGCTTACAAACACATTTGATGTGCACTGCTGGCACAACAAGGTGTGAGTTTGAAACCCGAGGACAACAGGAGGGTTAAAAGGCACATAAAACAACACAAATACATAAAGAAAAAATGATTAAATAAAGAAATAAATACACACAGCAATGACAATTAAAAAGCACACAAATTCATACACAATCAGATGGCGCCCTCTGGCGGCCAAATACCATATTTTTAAAGACGTCACGAAGGCTAAGCGTTGCCTTAGCGATGTCAGTTCATTTCCTCATGCACTTCACTGTAAAATACTAAAACAGATACATAAATAAACGTGTTTATAACTCGTGGAGTGGAGGCAGTATTGCGTTTTGGTATGAGGTTGTAGTATAGCCCATGTGCAAATAGGCGCATGGTTAAGATGAGTGTAACTTTAGATTTCCTCTGAAAAGTGTCCTGTTACCTGCCTTCTGCCTTCTACCTGTATGGCTTCCAAGCTGTGGTCTGTCATCTCCTTGTCAGTCACACACATGATAAACATGCTAAATTAGCTGGGCGGCCGTTCACCCCCAGACTTATAATAACCTTGTTAGCTTAGTGACAAGCGACAGCAAAATGTGTAGCATTAGCATTCCGAGCAGAGGGTAGCATTCTATCCATTTCCCCTCCCTCCTGAATCCAGCTGATCACTCAGACGGATGGCAGGTAGGACTGGGACTGGGAGAGTGAAGGAAGTGAGATATTGGCCTGCGGCATTGGCAGAGGTGTGGTAATTAACAATGCCATTACTTCTCCTACAGTGTTTGTGTGTGTTGAGGTGTGTGTATGGTATGTTTATGAACACTGCCTCTAAACATGCAGCTGTGGTTATCGAGGCATTTCATTTCATCACATTTTTACACAATTGCATTTTGATTTAACCTCAATTAAAACACTGTGGATAATGCACTCCTATATAACATGACCTGAGGTAGAATTGCTAATCAGATTTGCTCCAGACACACTCATAATATGTGATGTTGCCTTTTATTTTCCCTGGATCAAGAGTTGTACTGTTGTGGAGTACCAAATTCACAGCATGTACAGTATGTGTCAAGTAGAACATCTTTCTTTCTGTGGCTGGGTTGTGCACCTCTCCAGCCTGCAAGATATATTGTATATAGCATATACTATTTATTGTGTTTGTTGTATTGTGTTCATATTCTGGAGAGCAGGCATTATGAATACTTCTTACACATACTAGCAACCTTTTTCTACATTATTCCATGGACCTCAAATTAATTTGAACAAAACGACACAATTATCCAAACTAGATTTTGATTATTTTGAGTCTAATCACCTGCCTTTATAGTTGACAACAGTCTTCTTATTACCTTAATTCAATCAGTCAAAGAATTTGAAAACCTTATACAGCTCTGACCACTAGCTTTGATGATGTATACATGAAATCACATGAAGATAAAGAGACATTGACACCTATGGGGTTTTAAGTTACTTGGCTTTTTTGGGTTTTGCTAATGTGGGACAGGATAGTCTAGTGACTTGAATGTTGGCCTCCCAGCCAGAAGGTTGTGGGCTCCAGCCCCAGAGTTGGCCCACCTGCAAGCATCCTTGAGCAAGATGCCTAACCACTTCACCTGATAGTTGTAATTGTATTCATTGTAAGTCACTTTGAATAAATGACCTAATTGTAATACTCGTATATAATTTTACCAAAATAATATATTTCTGACCTAAATGTTCATATAGGGTCCTCATTAGACTAGGTTATCTATCCACAGTTGTACTTAGGGTCAATAGTGATGACATTTGAATAATTGGATTTAATGTTGGATTCAAAAAAGTGACTCAATATGTAACAAAAATAAATCAGACCATAATCAATAGATGGCAAATTATTTAAATACAAGTTTAGAATGTTTTTAGGATTTGCTAGAATTATTTATAAAAAAATTAAAAACATTTGTTTGGTAATTTCTTGCTTTGTGCAATATACAAAAATGATGTAGTTTTTAGCTGTATTTTTTATTGTTTACAGCATAGTTGCATTGCTCCTGTACATTGCAAATGTGTCTTGCATGAACAAGCAACAGCCTGATACAGCCTTTTGTGTTGGCATAAAACCTGGTATTACTGGGCAATGAGCCCAGAACCGTTTTGACCAACAAATAGTTTTTGAAAACAGGTTAGACATTTTGTTTTTGTGCAGGACATGAAATAACCAAAACAATACCAATCAATTATACATCAGCCACAACAGGGCATGGCTGAATATGTCTGTATTTCACCTTAAAATTTATGTTATTATCATGTATATTAGTAATAGTTTTACATAGCAGTGTTATGTTTTCACTGGCGAAATTGAGTTTCTATACTGAATAGGGCTTTACACAATGGTTAATGGATGAAAGTGTATGTTTAAAACATAAATAAATAAAGAAAGATGAATATAAGTAGAGGATTGCATTAATATGTCAAGCTGGGGTGCCAAACCAATCCCTCACTATAAGTAGAGTCTTTAGTTAGCATTTTGTGAATTACAGTATAGCAGACTTTGCTCAATAAATAAAGATATGACTTAAAATAATGTTCTTATAATTAAGTGAATGTCTACAGCTACAGTGCAGCAGAATGAACGAGCCTTAATAACACTGTTATTATGAAACAGCCACACTGCGCAGTGTACTAGGATATGAGAGTAAATTGACAGAAGTCAAGCCTGCTGCTGGTTGTACAGTTATCAGTGCCCTTAGAAAGTTGATATGCTTCTCCCGCCTGTTGTCCTCGGGTTTCAAACGCACTGCCTTGTTGTGCCAGGCTGCCAGCAGAATGTGGAAATCCTAATTGTACAGCGTACACAGACATATGATGTGCACTGCTAGACAACAAGGTGTGAGTTTGAAAGCCAAGGACAACAGGAGGGTTAAAAGGCACGAAAAAACAACAAATACATACACACATACTCATATCAACTAATAAATAAATACACACAGCACTGACACTAAAGAGAACTACACAATTATGTGGCGCCATCTGCTGGCAACAACTGCATTAGAAACCCGCGGACAACCGGAGGGTTAATACGATGTGTGTTTCCCTTCCTGTCAGAGCCACTCTCGGCTATAAACAGTTGTTTTCTTTCCATGCACTATTACAGCAAGTAGTAACTGAACCATCCCTACTTGTTAACATCATCAGGCAGCTGTGCTCCAGCTCCTCTGGTGCTTTCCTAGTCTTTAAATGTCTCGCATTTCCTGCAGGGGATGCGCTGACCATGAGTATTGTATATTAATGCATATTGACATAAGGAGTACAAGATGATCACTGTAGGAGCATGACACTGGTGCATCCTTACTAGTCACACATAATGTGAATCCACCTCCCCATTTTTAAAATCCCCGTCCATTGACGAGATGCACAGCTATCAGTCAATCAGTCAATCTTTATTTATATAGCACTTTTCATACATGTAACACAAATACATGTAACACAAAGTGCTTCATACTAACACTACAAAATCATTAAAAACAATTAATAGTAATAGGTAATACAAACAAGTAATAAAACAAGTAATAATACCACCAACCTATGTAACACTCATCATCCAAACCCTCAAATCACAAACAAGCACCTGGGAAAACAGAAAATCAAGCCCAAACATCCGGAGTCCCATTCTATTCCAGAATAGTAAACCGAAGACACTGAAGGAATGAGCCCACACACCAACATACACCAGACCCCCAAGGATGTGGCACCAGGGGCGCACCACCGAACACAGACACAACACAGGTGACTAAATGGACCAGCTCCCCCCAGCTAAACCCCCAGGCACTGCAGGCCAGGGCACACACGCACCCACGATCCAGCCCACCAACCAGGCACCACCATGCCACCACCATAAGCCCGGAACACCGAAGATGACACCACAAAAGCACCAAATAACCCAATCCACAACACACCTCCCAGAACCTCCAATGTTCTATCCCCGACCAGTAAACAGAAAGAATGGAGAAATGGTTCAAATCTTTGAAGTTTCAGTATCTCAAAGCCGGCAAAAACGAAACCCCGGACACCCGGACTCAGCCCTCCACCCCCCCAGATACCCGTCCATAGCCATAAAAATTTAACCGACAAACATCACATCAACGGACAACAACGGTTCTCTAGAGCCACCATAGGCTACAGTAAAGTCAGCAATGTTGCGTTATTTAGATTTGGACAGATAAGCTTACCCGAATCCGCACATATCACTAGTTCAGGGACTGTGTCTACATGTCAGTATAGTTATTGTCATAGATTGCATAGTTTAGTATTTGCTTGTTTGCATGGATTGTCCACAACACACCTCCCAGCTACATTGA
>JAODUG010029267.1:0-19340 GCA_027564795.1 Aphredoderus sayanus
AGCTAGTGATTACGGTCGTTTTGACCCCGAGGACATCACGAGGGTTAATTTGACAAGGTGTATCTACAATCACTTATTTCAGCTTTGGATAGCTTACTGTGGGATGGTTTTATTTGGACCACTAGAGGGCAGTGTTTGCAATGCCATTGTCAGCAGTGCCACTGCAATTGAGCATATTGATGCAGGCTAGAGAGAGTATGCTTTTTGCAGCTTAGCTTGCGGTCACATGACTTAAATGTGGGTCATGGCTTGCGGCAGTGTTCAATGCCATTTGGATTATGTTTTATTTCGTGCTGATTCTCATGGCGTGATTGCTGTGACTTCACTGGCTGCACAATGAATGGAATCGCGCAAGACTGTGAATATGTAGGCTATGTGCCTACTTCTGAATCACAGCTATGCCAACATTGGCCACCAGTGGTGGTGATATTGGCTCAGTGCACGGTTGTGTGTCTAATGATGCCTTGGATATGCATACAGGACAGAATGGTGGTGCTGCATTTCATTTAGTCCTAAACTACTTTTTTAATTTAGCGTGATATTTGCGCACTGCCTTTAACCGATATAGATGGGTAATAGAGGGTGAGATTTGCATTATGCCAAGTTTATATGCTAAAACATTTTTGCATCACAGTAAAAAAAAAAAAAACATCCTGTAGTCTACTTTACTGCCTGTCTCTCTACACTGTATGTGTATCTGGCTGTTTGTCACCTCCCCTGACTCTGTCTTTCTGACTCTCTGTCATCTGGACCCTCCACCACCCCGTAGCGTTTGTTCTCCGCGGAGACCAGCCGTGTTAACTTTCTCTGTGACCTTAGCTTGTCCCGCTCTCACCCGCTCCACAGGGAGGGATGTTTGCACTTCCAGTACGGTCATACAGTAGAGGTGGGTGGAGGTGAATTGACTCCCTTTATAATAGGGAAACTGCTGAGCTTGTAGCATCCCATATACTAATAATAAGGTGCCTGAGGCAGAGTAGTAGAGGACGTTACTGTAATGAATCTGAAATATAATATAGCACAAGTACAGTACATGCCACTTATTATGGTGGAAGAGATGCTAATATGTGTGTGTGTGTGTGTATGCTAGGAGAGCATAGAACCGTTACAGTTAAGGGCAGTAGATCTGTCATCCAGGTGTTAATACGATGTTGTTTTAATGGATCACAACCCCAGGCCAGGTTCTCTATCTGTGAGATAGTCTGTCCCATAAAAGCGGCAGGTTTTAATCATGGCAACACCACAGCATCCGTGTGTCCTTGGGCTCGACATTGAGCCCTTCTACCTTCCCGCTAATCATCTAGCTGCTTCGGAGAAGAGCCTTATTTAATACCTTGACCTGTCTGTCCAAGGGTGCCACATGAAAGACGCTACCTCTTCTCTCTTGTATCGTTGATTAGGGCTTTTGCCCTTCAGGTGTGTGCTTGTGGGATTGGAGCACAGAGATTGCCATTGTTCTCTATACATGCACGAAAGCACGCGTGCACATTAAACACACACACACACACACACACAGAGGACAACACTCCTAGCGAGACACCAGGCGAAGCCAGAAGCCACATACTGTATACGCATCAGAGCGGAGAGGTGCCAGCCTCAGAGGACAGCTGGATGCTGGATAAAGAGCGAGAGCCACACCCAGCAGTACTTGCTGAATAGATTCAGCTTCTTGTAGTGGTAACCCATAGGGGAACTCCCCTAGGAAAATCAAGTCATTCCTATTTACAGGCACTCTTCATGTAGAAGGAAAGCAATGTGCTGCCCAGGGAGGTCAAGGCACTGGAAGGCAGCAAGTCGGGCTCAGCTGTTTGTGAACATTAACTTGGTACTTTGGCTGCAAAAATGGAGCGGATAATTTGATTTTTGGAAGCTAATAAACATAATTTGCCTGTCAAGTTTGTCTGGAGGTAACCGTTAACACTGCTTATTTATTTATTTATTTATTTATTTATTTCTCTTTCTTTTTTTCCTTCTTTTTCTGGTACTTCTGTTACACAATTTAGTAAATATATTGAATTGCTCCACATTCAAACCGCATAGGATGTGTGTTACAGCTGTAAATCAGATGTCTGGCCCTTTGCCTGCCATTAGTCTGTGCTAGTACTACAGTATACCATCTCTTGGCATGAGTCACCTGGTAGATTGAAGCTGCAAGTGCTTTTGAACCCTGTAATGAAAATGTTCAGTTTAATCTGAATCCATATGAAAGAAGGTGCATGCTTTAGGTAAACTAAACACCACTCAACTGTTTTAGCTGTAACCTTGCAGGATCCTACCATTGCACCCCAACTTTTTAGAAATGGGTCATTCTATTAAAAGAAGAGGAGAAAGTTAACATATTAAGAATTATGTTGAAAGGTCCCCAAAATGCTCTAGTTTTATCACACCTGCTGAGGGCATTCTATTCTTTACTGAAAGTGTACAGTAGCTCTGCAAACTTCACAGTAGAGCAAGTCTTTCTTTTAGCCACCTAAATATAGAATCTTAGCAAAATAGAAGCTACCTAACATGTAAATGCAAACTATTGTTTAGCAATATGGCTTGCTTTAATTCAATTCATCCAAGAGAGGTGGAAAAAATTTACAAAATAATAAGGAACTAAGGAAGTGGAGTGTATTGTAGTTGATAGCTTTTGTGCACTGTTGGCTGTGCTCCTCTAATCTAAAGAAAAGTGTATTTGGTTTAAGCACTTTAAGTAGTTTTCCATGTGCTTACAGCTTTATTTATTTCTTTATAATGTTAACTCTGTTTTACATTCTTGCAGTCAGACCAAAGTGCAAATATGCACGTATTTGCACTGGTACTTTTCCAATGCAACTAGACTGCTGGTGTGGTTTGAAGCCTGAAAAGCACAAGACGACACCTTGTTTGCTAGCCTAGAACCCACAAGCTCATATGGATTGTAGGTCAGGGTTGGACAAAGAAAGGAGAAGAATACACATTCATGTGTAGTATTCAATAAGCCTGCACATTCACACAAGCAATACAAATATTATGGTTAACTTTATTGGAACAATGCTGCCCTCTACTGGGCATTATCAGTATAACAAAAACACACATTTTTGGCATTGCTGTGTACAAATTCATACAATAATATTTAATGAACAAAATGTTCTATTAAAACGTTACATTGAAACATATCGATTAAGGCATACAACTAGCCATGAATGAATTAAGTAGGGTGTGTATGTGCGTGCATTCCCTAATAACATTATGTTGGAGGGTTTGAAGATTGGATGAATTATTAGAACATGGGCTAGCGTGTGTGTTTGTCTGTCTGTCTGTGGCTTAACTTATCTCTCTTTATTTCCAATACAAGTCACACATTCCTTTAATGTGACCCTTCAGAAGCTCTCGCACTGTCTCAGAGACAGCCTACCACTCCCTTATGCCTGTCACTCACTTTCTCTCCAGTTCTACACAGTTGAATACGTTTGCTTGTGTTCTTTCTTCCATTCCCATTTTTTTTCTCTCTCAATACTTTTGCCCGTCTGCTTGCCCACCCCGTCAACCTCAGGCAGCCAGTCCGTGTTGAGTGGGGCCGGGTGAGGTCTACCAGCCCGTGCCACCATCGCTGTCAGGATAAGACCTTGAGGCCAGCCTGATGATGAGGGCGCTGCCAGCCAAACGCATAGACACGTTTTCCTCCCACAAACACACTGTGGCTCTGTCTCACTTTCTGTCTTTCATACTCGCACACTCGCATATTTCCTCTTGTCCAAGCACGTGCGAGGTGAGCTACTGTACAGCGAGTCCTGCTAGAGGATTGACCTCGCAATTTCCTCATAAGGCAATGAATGCCTTGACAACTCTTAATATTTGGTTCTGCTGCAACCGTGGTTACTCTTACATCATCGTTTTAGGTGTCAGCTGACACTCTTGCCTGGAGCCACTTCAAACAAGCCTCACGTTGCAGGCAGCTAAGAATAACTTGCAACTATTTTGTGTATTGTAAATTTCAGGAAGGATGGAATTTTCCATCATTCTAATAATAAGAATATCTATTTTTTTGTGTTATTTTGCTTCAACACACCTGTCAAAATGTGTGCATAAATGTGACTTTTTCGGAGGGTGGGTTATCAAGAAAATGTCTGGTTAGCCTTCCCCATTAAAATGAATACATAATGCTAGCTACAAGCTAGCTCGTTAACCAGACAGCTTGCATCCAGCAGCACACTGGCAACAAAAAATAAATAAATAACAGGGATAAAATAAAACAAGGGAATATCTTGATGTCAAAATGTCAAGCTTTCAATTTAATGATGCTGCTGCATTTGAAATGTACCCTCTCTGTTTTGACAGGTGAATCAATCTGCTCTGTATAATTTTCTCTATGTTTAGCGGTGTATATGGTAGGTCACCATTGCCAGGTCTCAATCCCCTGAAATGTCAATTAACTTCTGGACAGAATATATGGGGAAGAAGGTGTCAGTAAAACCACCACAATTCCAACAAGTCTATTTATAGAGGACTCGTGCTCTCCGATTGCATTTGAGTGGTCTCTCTGAAAACAGATCCAGAACAAAGCATTTTAAGCTGTAGTGGAGCAGAGTTAACCACAAGTAGCTTGGCATGGCTGCTTGTTAGGCTGTTTTAAGAGGTTGTTTTTGTCAGTGCCTCCCTTCCACTGTTAAACCGCAGCGGGGGCCACTGGAAGTTTAGCTTTTATTCAGTCTGGAACGACATTAGGCTTCCTAACCACAGTCTCTTTCCTCTTGTCCATTGAGGTCTACACTAGGAAAGATGCCAGCTGCTTGGAGTTGATAGTTTACAGTATGAACCCCATCTACCCTAGCTGGAGAATAAATGGTCCCGTTCGATCCTCCAAGCATCTCTTTTTTTCCTCTAAACCCCTCCAAACAATTTATGAGTGTCTGTCAGTATAATGAAAAATACTAGAGACCTGGCAACATTTTGAAATCAAAAGAAAATTAAAGAAGCCATGCTGTACTTCAGATGTGGTTTACATAATTGTGACTAGCTTTCAGGTTTACGTTGCACAAGTTAACTCTCTTCTTTTTTCTGTCTGTGTTTCTAACCAGCCACAGACACATTCTTATTTGATTTCTCACCCCCTCTCTCTCTTTCTCTCTTTCTCTCTCTCTCTCTCTCTCTCTCTCTCTCTCTCTCTCTCTCTCTCTCTCTCTGCCTTTGGCTCTTATTATTTGTTCTCACTTCACTCAAAGTATTGTTTTATGTTACTCATCAGGGTTTACTCTTTTTCCCTCTCTTACTGTATCTTTCCTCTGTTCTCATGAATGTCTGCATCGAAAGAGCTGGCAATGAGCTGAGCATTGTATTGCACATCATTTAACAAGCTCCAGTAAACGTAGATGTTCCTATACTAGGAAGATATGATATACTTGAGACTGTGTGAAGATTATATATTGTGTATTATGGGTTTATTAAGTCAGTTATCTCATCTATTTTTCTCTCTTCCTATCAGGTCTCTGAGCTCCCACCTGTACCCTGCCAACAGCAAAGGGAAAGTAGGTGAGTGATTTATTTACCTTACTTACCTTAGTTTGATCGTAGGCATACATGTAATCCACTCTGCACATCAATCAGGAAACTCAAATCTCAACCATCTCAACAACAAACCTTTCAATCAACCTTCAAGTACCCACCTGGGTGCTGATTGGGTGGGGGTTCACTTGTCAATTGAGAGTTCATAGAGGCATACAGTATCTTGCAAGTTCAAGATGGTTTTGTTAGCTTCCAAATTAATGCATCTCTATCATTCAGGGGGCCCTGGCTAAAAATGTTGTGCATTGTATTTATGAAACATGGCCACTAGAGGGACCCAGAGTACAACTTTGTATCTATTTCTCTTCTCATTGCATTTCCCAGTGACTTTAATTCAAACTCGAGAATATAAAATGTGATGCTGATGTTGCTGTGTGTCTGTCTTCAGTGTGCATTGATTATTAAAAGGGATATGGTTGTCTGAGAACCTCAAAGCAACCAAAGTGCCTTGAAAGCAACAGAACTCAGAGGAAGACAGGGGAAATACCAGGAGCTTTCTTTCTTAGCTGCAAGAGATTAAAGGAGAGGAGTTAGAGTCTGCATGCGAGACCTTCTAACTCCCAGAGAGCAGCAGTCAGTCCCCGTCTCCAAACCCCTCCTCCTCTGCCACACTCAGCTCATTTGCTGCTCCTGTCCGCCCACCGATAGGCCAGATGGAGTCAACAGAGAAACTGAGCGGGGAGGGACAGAGTGGAAAGCCAGTCTGTGGCTTATGGAAGTCGCAGGGAAGCAGCTGAGAATCGCTGCAGGTGTGCGGAGTTGAGCAGTTGACATACTGAAGGTCTACCCAGCTGAACATTGCACTCCGGACGGGAAGTATTTACCGTATTTATTATTATTTTTTTTGGTATTGGCGCGTTTCCATAGCAATATTCCACCGTCTGCAGGTTAGGTTTGCGCGGGTATGGACGTTGTTTAGGACATTTCTCTTTGGGAGAGGTTCTTAAAACTACGGCGTAAGCTATGGCTCTTCTTACCAATGGCACTCAGAGTCTGGGCTCCTACTACTGCCTCATCCGACGCAGGTTCAAGAGGAGGCGCAAGAAACGCTCCGAACGCAAAGGTAACCTTGGCAACTGTTGAGCTGCCGGCAGCTACAGTAAAGCACTGCTATGGAGTTACGAATATGAATTTGGCTTTAGAGACCGCTGAGTCTGCCTTTTCCCTTTAAATGTATCTTCACCTTGACTTGAATTAATTATTTAAATAACTGCAATACTGCAACATATAGGGGCTGTTAAAAACAAATATATATGCATATCAATCGAAGACAACAAAACAACTGTTTATACATTATTTAATACACAAACTATGCACTTGCAGAAATGAACCCAATCTATAGTTCTGTTTGGTGGTGGTCAGAAAACAACAGAAAATATTTTATTTCATGTGGCTATTCCACATAAAGTTTCATAGGAATGGCAGGTTAAAATATTTGTTTTATGATCCCATCTGCAGCCCATGCCAAACCCTGTGTGTACTAGAAACAAAATTCCTATAAGTCATCATTAAAAAAAATGTGATCTTGTATTAGTTACACAGCATCTACTAAACATAACATACAGTGATTCCATTAAGGAGAGAGAGAGCCCAACCAACTCTGTATTTATACAGAGATCTGTCCTAAATTGTCATTGAACAGTTCTTTCTAATACTTTGTCAAATAAGTAAGACATCCACGCATTCTCTGACTCTGAGTGAAACTGAAGAATTAGAACAGATGGTATTTGTTGCACAGCTTTAGGGATTATCCCAACTGCAAAGACAGTAATTAGTGGTCTGCACTCACTTGCTATTTTCTGTGTGTCAGCCACTTGCTTTGATACTGCTCCCCCTACAGACGCGCGCACACACAAACGCGCGCACACACACAGCTGTCAATCACCATGCCAAGGCCATTCATCCGCATAAACCCACTGCTGCTGACTGTGCAATTTTTCCCCCGTCTCCCAAATCACACCCTGGCCCCACTAACTTTAAGAGCGACCTGGGCCATCAGAATTGCATAGGCCTGTTTTCCCGCCTTTTGACTCTTGCCTTATCGCCGCGGAAATGAAAGTAGGATTTTTATTTATTTTTATCTCCTCGCTGAGAGAAGCGATGAGTAAGCGGGGCTTTGGGGGGGATTTTGCTCTGCTGGCTTTCTTAGCTAGCTTCAATGACTCGATCATAAGTTGCTTTAAAGTTTTAGTTCTTTCAACCTCTTGAGAGTATAGCGGCTAATGCTAGCTGTGATGGTACTGTAGATGCTTTCATAATGTTGTTTTTAACCCTAATCCCTGTCCCCCCTTTAAAAGAAACAAACTCACACACCATCCCTGTGAAGTTGGCACCCCATATGATGAGAATGTGTATAACATTTTTCCCTTGACTTGTGCAAGTTTGTGTAGCCTACACAAAATAAAAATGTGTGCGCTGAGAAATAAACATTAACACCTTCTAAAAGCCTCTTATTGACTGTACCCATTTTAGCGCATGACATACATCTAGATGATGTCACCTGTTTACATAAAATCAACATCAATAAAACTTGATTGCACAAATGTGCACAGATTATGCACAAATGTGCACAGATTATGCACAAATGATTGTGAATAGTTTGAAGTGATTTGAACATTAATGGGATACTGAATGACGCCATGCCATTGAGGAAAAATATATAAAATAAATAAATTACGTTTTTGAAGAGTGGGGTTTGATTACCAGTTTTTATTTTGCGTCACTCTAGAAGTTATTACAATATAAGCAGTTGGTACACTATATATATTATTTAGATAAGATTTAGATAATAACAACCACTTGTTTACCTCTACTATAAAAAAGAACTACCATACTACTGTACAACACCACATAGCATATAGTACAGTGACTTTTCTCAATGCTGAACCTGAACTTATCTAGTTCTTCAATGCATATCCCATACATGCACCCAGCTTGGACACTCGTAGACGATGCTGTTTCAATGAGGCGTAAATGAAATATGGAAAATGGGAAATGGGCCCTTTCTGCTGTACCAGCAAAATATCTCAAATGAGCTTTTGTAACTTTGTGTGTGAGGTGTGAGGGGGGGGGTTCTGTCTGATGTGTACAATCCATCTCTGCTCAGCAGAGCTAGACTGCATCCAAATACAGTACTCTCCTCTGTTTTTGGCTTTTCTATCTACCTTTCTTCTTTCACCCCATTTCTTTCCGCCTGTCTGACTTGTTTTCATCTCTAATATCCTCCCTTTTCTGCTATCCCTCATTGATTTTGTCACTCCTTTTGGAGGTCAAAGGCTATATAATGATCGTGTCCAAAAAACATCTGAGACACCATACTTTTTTTTGAAAACCCATTTTTCTTGTTTCTGTTACAGACACTAATTGCATCTTCTATCTAACCAACAAAGCTTTAGCCTCAATACGAGACAGAACAACATTCAGCAACTATAACAATTGAATTCAAACATTTTATTACCTAATGACAACAAATGCTGATTAAGGCAGACATTTTATTATTTGGCCTAACATTGATATCACAAGCAAAGACAGTAGTGCTCCGTCATGATAAAGAAACATCTTGAGCTAGCCTGTCTGAATGTAATTTGCGTTGATTAGCATGCCACTAATGGCTGTCACAGACTAATGGAGGAGAAAACCACTGTGGCGAGACAGTACAAACTGCTAGTGTGTTTAGCCAGCTCAGAGGTCCCTGGAGTGTAGTTGGCAGGGAATACTTAATCTACCTATCTATCTGTACCTGTTCTTGGCTTTATGGTTGGAACCATTCTAATAATGATTTTAGGCTACTGTTGACATCTAGAGTTTACATATTTTAGGTTTTAGGTCAGTGTGCAACAGAGGTTCAACAGTATCATCCGTCCATAATTGGATGTATTTTATAGTAAAACAAAGGGATCTATTTATTTATATTCATTACATCTTTGGCCGAGATAAGGAAAATACCTCAGTAACAAGGCTATTTTTGGAAAGTAGTGAACATCTGAAAATGCACCTGCAAACCATTGCTTGCTAGCTACAGTAGGTCTATTTAGAGCCTTACATATTTTGTCCCTTGTGGGTTTTACATTATAGGAGATAGTGAAAGTAGAACAGGGAAAAGTTATACAATTGCTTGGACTACCCCACATAAACTCAATAATCATAGCTTTTCATGACTAAAATTTGATTAGTTGTTGAAGTAAATTAAATGATATAAGCATTCTTTTTTTATCAGTAAGTGAATATGTGCATACTAAAAATATGTTAAAAACGTGCTTACATTATCTTCTGTCGAAGAATAAGAGAAGTCTTTACACTGTGAAAACCATAAATATTAGGTATTTCCCTCCCCCACTACTATAACGTGTACTGTATATAGTACCTCAGTCCCTTCTCAGTCCATGACAAAATTCTCTTGTCAGACCTGGGTTGCAAAATTAGGGCCTCAACATACAGTACTTCACTTATGACCACACATTTTAGAACCTGCCTTTTTTGCATTTATTCTCAATGCATTACTTCTCACTCGCATCATTTACCTGCCTCACATCGCCCCCCTGCCCGAATCCCCCCTTTCAAAATCAAACATCAGCTTCCATCTTTACTTTGTTCTATCACCTTTTCTAATACAAACACGGTCTGCCTTCCTCTGTCTGCTGTCAAAATCCCTCTTACCCGGCAGACATTTCCCACCTTGTCCTCTCAGCTGTCCATCAAAACTACCTCTTTGTCAGTAAAGGTGAAATCTGACTCCTAGATGGTAGGGTGTCTCACACACACACACACACACGCACACACACACACACACACACACACACACACACACCTAGTTGTGTAGAAGCAGGATGCCGGACTGTCCAACCTGACCTTGACTGGGACATTGTTAGTTTTCAACATCCAACATCCAGGGCACTGAGGCATATAAGAAAGCAGAAATTCAAGCTTAGGGAGGCTTACATTTTAAACGTATTTTTGCATTTTTGTGTGGTCCAACCAGAACCTTTTTTAAAATAAGGTTTGTGACAATAGGCATTTTTCACAGTAACACAAAGTGCTACAGAAGACATATTCTTCCTGTAACCTGTGAAAAGGGACAATGTTTCGCTGCATTCCATTGAAGTCGGAACTAGGAAAAATCCAACCTGCTACTTGAAAATGTGTAACATAAAATGTTGAATGAAATTAATGTTTCAGTCAAATTAGAATTCCAGGCAGGATTTTTCTGGCCAGTGTTTTCCGAGATAAATATACCACAAATCTGTGTGTCGTGCCAAAGCACAGCCTGTTTCCTAAAAAACATATCTGACATCCATATGAAGTACTCTGTAGCCTATGTTATGATGTTGTGGTAACTCACTTATTGCAGCAATCTGTTCCTATCATAATAAAATGATACAGTACGAGCAAATACAAATGTATATGTGTTTGCTCGATAGACTGTTGGATGGCTAACATGTTAAGTGTATTGTACAGTACTTTTAATAAACTAAACTTCTGCAGGAAAACAGATGCACTGTAACTGTAACTCATTTAGCATTAATTTAGAAGTGGGAACATGTGACTGAATGGAATGCAGCATTAATTCACACAACTGTTAAAGCCCACAGATGTTTACAGTTAATATGGCTGATTAGACTTGCAGTCTATTCTTCCATGTGTTGTTTTTACTAGCAGTAGCCACTCTTTTAAAGTCGTTTACTGTCTGTCCATACGTGCACTTTCAAAAGCTTGCTAGTTAACGAGGTTGTGTGTGTCTACACAAAGCACAAAGGTGCAAGCATGTTGTTTGAGGTTCATCTCACCTCTGTTCTATAGGGTCACCGAGTTTTGTGCACTGATACTTCTAATGGTAGCCCTGTACACACACGAATGTACACACACACCCCACAAGAACTCGGCCCTATGCTGTGTCATAAATCATAGCTGTCACATAGATTTTACAGCTCCTTGTGAAAATGGAGAGAGGCAGCCACCCAACAACCTTGAAGAGGTGGAAGAACGCAAAAGTAAAAGGGGGGTTAGTATTATTAAAACTGCTTCTTGGACCCATAGAGTCCATACAGAAGTTGGCTAGCCCCTCGGCTCACAACATGGAAGTGAATATGCAGAGCCAAGCAGAGAATCTCTTTGCAGGTACAGGCACACAGTGTTTCAAGTTCTGTGTTGTTTTAATTGGTTGTTTCAGTACTGATGTTTATCTAGGCATCACAGCATTTCTAGCAGGGTTTCTAGAATGTTCCAGGTCATTTAGTTTCTGGTCCTACATCAATAAATAGGATATGCCTAAAGCACACTTACTAAATAAATGAACTCTTGGCATGCTAAGCTGACACTTAACAGAAGGCATGAATAAAATGTTTTATTTATATGGGGATTCATTTGGTAAACAGTAATTCCTGCCTTGACTAATTTGGCCCTCGTATCTTAGCTTTGCCTTTTGTGTGTTTTCATTATGTATTCATTAAGAATGAGATAATTATGTAAATTGAAACATGCGTGCAAACTCATACCATATGTAATGTTTTATGTGTGCTTAAATTCTTTTTCTTTTTTCTTTCTTTTTTTACATTTTACAGATAACAATGCAACTTTGTATTGACAGGGGTAATGTAGTAATCAAACAAACATAACATCTACACTTTTTTACTGTTAGGGTAGCCATCCGAGTTAGTAACAGCATATGATTTTTTCTGTTGCTGCTTTTTTAATTATGACCATTTCATATTACACAAATATACAAAGAGTAAAAAAAGACAATGAAGGGCTGCCAAAAACACAAAGTATATTACGAAGGATGAACACCAATCAAATGACTTAAGAGCAACTAACTATTCATCTGAAACATCCATCTAAAAGCATCTGGCTTGGACTCGGAATATGGGAACCGTATTTCCCAGAGCGAGTTATTTAATTGGTTACTAAATCCCAACCCTTGATCACCGTTATTTAGGAAATCTCACGTCAGCACATTTACTACTCCAAACCTCATCTGTAGTTTCTTCTATCATGAAGTGTTGTTCAAGATATTTCCCCCTCCAGATTCATTGTGGGGGATATGAACGAGGGCAAATGGCCAGCTATGATACTTTCAGGGTTATCCTCCATTGACTTTAGTGTTGTCTATTTATTGGGAGTCTCTCGTGCCTTTCTCTTATGACGGAGCCCCTCCGTGTTTTACTGGGGCGGTGATCGGAGGAGGTTAAATGGCCTGTCAGGGTCCAAAAGGATGCTCCTTAATACGCAGGGTGGAAGAAAGTGTGTGAGACCACCAGCAATTGGACTCAGACAGGCAAATCACTTCTGGCAGTGTAATTCACTGGTCATTAGAAGGGCTAAATTGAATAATGGAGAGTGTGTGTGTGTGTTCGTACTGTCTGTACTGTGTGTGCTCTTGATGAGACCAGGGAGGGCTATGTTAGGTGGCCGCACTCAGCGCCTCGGTAACGTGGCCCATCACTTTTAATCAGGCAAAGCGACAGACAAGTCCTCCTTCCGCCAGGACCCCTTCTCCATTAGACCACAAGCAGCGGCACACTTGTATCCCATTACACTCAGTACCTGGTCAAGGCCAGAGAGAGAGAGAGGGAGAGGGAGGGAGAGAGAGAGAGAGAGAGAGAGAGTCTGACTTGGCAGAAAAGGACCAATTTCATTTCTATTAAAATTCCCCCTCTCCTCACCCCTCCCCCCTTCCTCATGGTAATCGCTGGACTGCCAAGGCTTGATTGGGGAGAGTCATAATTGGAGGGGGTACTTTAATATGGTGGTGGGATGAAACACTGGCACATGCTCATCCAGGAGAGTGATGATCTCCTCACCCCCTCACCCCTGCCTCTTACTCCCTCCGCTATTGTCTGACATCTCTTCTCAATGAGTCTGATCCATCTCTTACCCTGTTTTCCCACTAGGTGACCCGAATGCGTTCCTTCTGTGTTGTGTCTTAAATGGTTCCGGATCACCCCAGAAGTTTGGGTTTTTACTTTTGTTTCTATAACGCCTCCACCCCTGCTCACATTGACAGGTTGCCGGTGGGTGCACTGTGCTGCCCATGGGTGCATTGTGCTGAGTTGCTCACTCATATTGGAAATCAACTGAGCCTCAGGTCGGATGGCATGAAAGCAGGGTCAGATTTAATGTTTCTTAATTTTAGATCAGAGTAGAACCAGACCCAGGATAGAGCAGGTGTGTATTCTTAAATGTCTTAAATGTTACAAGCCACAGCGTTAATATTTAAAATAAATGTTACTTAGGGGGCTGCCCTATTAATAATATATATGCTACTGTAACATTACTTGATTTGCTAAATACTTTTTTCTGTAATAATGTAGTAACGTACACAAACATTTCTATGGCAAGATTATGTAATAAAATAAGCAACAATAAAAACAACTGGAATCTATTTTAATTTGTCACATACTTCACATACTGTAGTACAGCAGTGGGTGAAAATGGTTAAAAAAAGATTATATGTAATTTACAATAATAATAACAATATGATTCCAGCATTTTAAAATAACTTCGTGGGGGTTATGAACCACTAGTGCGCATCCTTCCAGAGGCTGTAGATGTCATATTGCATGATAAAGGGTAGAATGAGGTTGGAATGGAATGGGTCGGGTGGCTAGCAGGGGCCCTAGGGCCGATCAGTCTGTGTTAGGTGGCTGAGAGGCCTGCCTGATAGACCTGCTCCCTACACCGGCCATTTCCCCCAGCCATTTGTCTCTGTCTGACTCCCCAATTCCTCTCCTGTCCTCTCCGGTGGCCTTTCTCTCGCTCCTCTGCCCGTCCCCAACTTCGATCCCTTTCTTCTGGATGCTTGGCCATGTTCGATCTGTTGTTGTCTCTCTCTGGCTTCTCCTTAGCATCTCTAGCCCTGTGTGGCTCTGCCACAACAGGCTTGTTTTTTTTACCTGCAGTAGGCTCTGTAATCCTGCTACTGCTCTATAGCAAACGCTAAGTGAGGTTTGGTCCAGCTGGGAATAAAATATACATGTCTTACTGTACATTGATGCCCGCTTAATGAGTATTTTAGCATTGTTCACTTTTAGCATCACTTTTAACTGCATCAGCCTGATTTGTAATGGAAGATTACAAAAAAAAAGTTAAGTATATTTTTGTTAACCTTTTGTTTTGTGCAGATAATGTACAGTACATCCAATTGTTATATTGGCTATACAGACCAGAACTTCATATTCCATACATTTGAGTGAATTGTAAGTGAACCATCCATTCAGTGTTGGACATGTCAGGGTCCAAAGCTGTCAGTTATCTTCAGTCTATCAGGTTGATTTAAAAGACTATATTATTGAGCACAGCACAATAACATTCATAAACTATTTATGTTGTTCCTCTTGGGCATGAAGATTGAAGTTGGTATTGTTGATTATTTTCAAAGCCTCTGGTTCCTTTGCTGTCTGACTTCCAGCATTCGGCTACCTTTCCAAGTGTACCTTCTCCCAAGAAGGTCTGGACCAAATATATAGCTTAGCAATGGTCTCACAGGATTAGGTCACCCTCTGCTACGGCAAAGTCGTTATCATCACATTGGGAGGGTCCCCTCTATCATCGCCTGACATGGGAAACTCAAGATAATCTGTGAGAAAAGCAGGAAATGATGGACATTAATTCACCTCTTGGTCCCGTAGAGATGACTACATTTGTATGCAAACACATGATATAGTTTGTTGTTCGTAATCACATTCCTGGGTATTGGCTTATAGTAGAGCTATGTATACTAAGTCACAAAAGGATCTGGGTTGATTCCATTTTTATATTATTTTTATATATATATACTGTATATAATTGATCATTTAAAGAATCTGTACATTTATTGAATCGAAACAATTTAATATACCTTACCAACATTCTCAACAGGTTTATCCAAATGATACTTGCTATATGGCTATTTGTTATATTTTTTTATTTGAACCGATATGGGAGAAAAACAAAGGCATTATAATATTTTAACACATACTGTAGTAACATAAAATTTTAAGGTCCTTTAACCCTCCTGTTGTCCTTATAATGTTGTATTGGGCCACCAGGTGGCGCCATCTGATTGTGTCGTTCTTTTTATTGTCACTGGTGTGTGTATTTATTTCTTTATTAATTAAGTTTTATGTATTTGTGTTGTTTTATGTGCCTTTTAACCCTCCTGTTTCAAACACAGCTTGCTGTGCCAGCAGTGCACATCATATGCCTGTGTAAGCTGTAAAATTATGATTGGCGCCTTCTATCTGCCACAAAGCTAGTGATTTGGGTCAGTTGACCCTGAGGACAACAGGAGGGTTAATTAACTTACACATTAGTTATTTCAAAATTACTTGAAAGTTATCTATATTGTATGAATATAGATAACTTTATATATCCATATACATAGAAAGGCAGAATAAAATTAGATAAAATACATGTCCCAACAAGTCTAACATGAATAAATACACACTAGCACAATCAATCAAAGTAGAATAAGCCCAGATTCTAGACTAAACATTTTCTCAAAGACTAATTCAATGGGAAATCTTGTGGAACATAACAAGCTGTTCAGCCCCTGTTGTCCTATTAGTTTTTCTCTGAGAGCACTTTTTCTTTGATTGAGCTAATGATGGTAGCTTCCTATATTAGGTGTTCCTGTCTGTTTACACAGTTTCCACAGTTTTTACTCCTCTATTTCACTCCGTTATTGGGTTTCCATGGTCCATTCCTCCACTAATGAGTAACCTCAAGCGATGCCGGGTGAACACATTGTCACTAATGAGGAACGACCCAAGTGATTCAATTGATTCCTGGTCCAGGACTTTTAGACTACAAAAATAACTAATCCAAATTATACTGCTTGGCTGTGTGTGCAGTTGATGACTTTGCAGTGCATCACTTCAGTGGCTGGTCAGTCAGTTGCTGGGGCCCCTGATGGGCTCAGCTACGCCATGTAATGATTTATGACTGCACCTGAAGCCAGCTGATACAGTATGTCTTTGTGGGAGATACTTAGCGTATGTGTGTACGTGTCTTTTGCTCAGAATACTAGCACTTTGTTGGTACTTAGGCTAGCAATTCTTTTTGGGAATTGTATGGCATAATGGATATATGGCTATGTTAGCCTTGATGACATGCTGCTGTCATTATCCTAACAGATTGGTGGTTTCTTATGACAACTTGTATATGACCTGTTGTAAATCACCTTGGATTAAAGTGTCTGCTTAATGCTAGTACTGTAAATGGAACATGAATAGGGCTGGGCAATATGGCCAAAATTGTCATATCAGTCTGTCAATAATCATCACTATAAATGTTAAATCATTATTTCTTTCAAATATAAAGGCAGCTTTTTTCTCTTAGGTGAACATTCTTCCATCCAGTTTGCTCACATCTGATTTTTTTTATCATTATCTGTTTCTACAATTTACAATATTTATACTAATGAGATTCTTTCTGTTTGTCTATTGTCAGTAAACCCTTACTATAGCAGCTACACTAAACAGGCTATACAGTATACATTATATCGCATTGATTTCTCAGAGAAGTTTCTGTGTAACCTAGGCTATAGGTTTGGGGAGTAGTGTCTATTGCAACTACCAGTATTGTAAATAACGTTAAGTAATATAAGCTATAGTTATGCCCTAAGTTAAAGTTATTTAAGTTAAATATTTGAAGAATACTGTATATTTTTAAATATGTTAAATATTCTGTACTATACAGGTATGTCATCTAAATAATTATCTGTAATATAAAGTGAAATCAATATTTTCAATAGATGTGTTTATACATTTGCGGACTTGCGGAGCCTATATTTTGAAGTCAGTAAGTGCATATCGTTCTGTTATACAGAGAGACAGACTGCTGAAGTTTTTGAATCAGAGTTCAGATGAGACGACAGATGAAACGGTTAAACGAACACGGCTTAGCAAAAGGTTTATCATTTAAATGGGGTATTGTTTTAGTCTATTACATATTTGTGTGTTTCTGCATTCCTGCAAGCTAACTGCTAGCCACAACCTGGTAGTTGAATGAATTGTAATTTTGAGTTCATGCCAATTCTATACTACAAAGCTTTACCTCACTAACTACTAACTTGGCATTGCTAGTGCCGTGATGACCCGTCATTGAATCACAACAGCCACATAATGGCTTTGCGAGCATAACATTCACAAGAATTCCGTTATTCACTAGTAAGCCAACTACTGTACTAGCATGACTTGTTGCTGGCGGGACTGTTTGCATCAACAGAAGTTGTCCTGTTTGAATCACTCACAAGGCTTTGGATTGTTTTATACAATTTTACAGCACCACCCGCATTAAAGCCAAATTGTCTCACAGATGTCCCCAGTTGTTTACGATATCCTTTTATTGTTTTTTGTTTAAATGATAGTATAAAATGTCTGCACGCACGAGACTAGCAAAATACATATGGAATTATGAAGAAAATATACTTATTACTACATAATATATATTTACTATACATACTATAGCCTACTCATACTATAATATATAATTTCTACATTTTTATAATATACTTTGTGTGTGTATGAGTTGGTTACAGTACATGTGTACAGGCACACCAATATCTCTGCTATTATTACTTGGCCTCTCTCCCACACTGGCTTGAACCTTGCCTCTGCTAGCCCTCTGAAATGCAATCTCCCATAAAAACCATTGAAATAAAAAATTCATATTGATACTCTCTGCCTCTGTGTTTCCCACCTTCTCCTTCTCTCACCATCAGCAGTCCAGGATGATGAACGACCGACTGTCAGATATTAAAGTCTGGAACACAATAAAAGACGGATTCTCCCCATTTTCTCTCTTTTTCGCTTCCTCTCCCTGCACAACAACCCACCGCTCACTGCTTTGACCAAATTGAAGCAGTTTTTTGGGGAAGATTTATGTAAAATTCATTCTCATTTATATTTTAAGGGTTTAGTTAACACTCTTTTGGACACCTGAAATATAGCCCAATTTCTATATTAAAATACACCAACATAAAAAAAATGAATTATTAAATAATATTAAAAAATATGTAAAATTCTAAAATAAATATAAATAAATATATTCAAATCCTGTTAGGATTAGGTTTATGCCACAATCTAAAATTCACACCATATAACTACTTGTTCTAATTTGTTCAGTGTTCTTGTCCTGACATTGCTGCTAACATAAATGACACAAACCAAACATAAATTCAAAGAATGTGACTTTGAATTTGCTGTGCCTCAGGGTCTCAAGTGATACTGGGTGTGCAAGGGCAGTGGCCATTATTCCCTCTAACTGCTCGCTGGGCCTCAGAATTGGTCCATTACACAGCATGCAGGCCACTGCCAAAAGCCATGCCACCCAGGAGAGTCCATCAGAACCAGACAGTCAGCTAAACAGACTGTTTGCCAAGCAGATAGTCTGTGGACCATGGACTGTATTCTACACTAATAACTTTTTAGTATATGATGCAGCCATATTTAACTTTCAAAAATAGCCATGCCCAATGTTCTAAAACTTTAATGTTCTGAATTATGCATGACATACTTGTTGCATGCATGTATCTTTTTTTTATCTATAGTAAAGCCCAAAGTTAACCCCAGAATTGTTATTGATGCATGCAGTTCTAATATGCAGAATATATTGACTGCTGTCAGCTACTTCTTATCTTAACCCTCGTAATGCGATTGTGTATGATTTGTGTGTTTTTCATTTGGCATAGCTGAGTGTATTTATTTCTTTATTAATTATTTCTTTATGTATTTGTGTTGTTTTATGTGCATTTTAACTTTTCTGTTGTCCTCTGGTTTCAAACTCACACCTTGTTGTGCCAGCAGTGCACATCATATGTGTGTGTAAGCTGTAGAATT